>PISX010005168.1:0-111024 GCA_004024625.1 Mellivora capensis | reverse complement strand
AGTTACTGAACATGGTGCAAACGGCTGACAGCACTAAGGTCCCATTAGCCAGGAGAACAAAATCCAAAGTTTAAGAATAAGTAGCTGATTGCTTTTATCAGACCGAAGCTTAAGTCTTGAAACTGAAAAATGAAGGAGTGAAAATGGCCTCAGCACTTTAATGGAATTCTGCCTCTAACTTTGATTCAGTTCCTGTTCACGCAGGAGACATAAGCCTCAAGTCGTGAAATTCTCATTTTAGCTGGTTGCCGGCTGTAAGTTAATATGCAGACTTTTCACTCCTGGCCCCGCCCCCCCCGCCCCGTGCTTATGCACAATGCTCTGAATGTTCTGTGTTTTCCTTGCCTTTGATTGCCATTCCATCCCTAGGTTCTCATTTCCTCCTCTCCTGAGTTTTGGCTGGCATAATTTTGGAACTTAAAAAAAAAAATGCATCCTCTGCCTTTTCTCATAGGCTTCGTTTGCATTTTAGTCTATTTTGGATATTTTTTCTATGATGTCTTCAATATGCTTTATTTCCTGTTTTTATAAGCTTTATATAACTTCAGAAAAATGTGATCCAAGGCATGTCTAGGTGAGAGGTGATTATTATTATTTTTTTTACTGTAATGTGGAATATATGGAGCTGCAGCGTCTACACTGGCCATGGCTGGATGCAGAGCTGTCTTTAGATGACACTGACGAGGGTATTTTCCAGGGCTCTTCATCTCGGTAGCCTGGGTGCCCAGCAAGTCAGCTGGTGGGACACACATGCAGACATGCACATTTCCAAACAAGAGCGTGGAATAGTTTCTGCTATCCTTCCACCAGCCCCACTTCCTTGTTTTCTATAGTAACAGTATGGGTGACCCTTGAACAATACGGGTTTGAACCGTGGGGGGTCCCCTTATATGCGGATTATTTCCAGTTAATACAGTACAGTACTGCAAATGTATTTTCTCTAGTAAGTTTCTTCATAACATTTATGTTTCTCTAACTTATTTTTTTAAAGAATATAGTGTATAATACATATAGAAAATACGGGTTATTCGACTATTTATGTTATCGGTAAGGCTTCCAGTCAACAGGGGGCTATTCGTAGTTGAGATTTTGGAGAGTCAAAAGTTATACATGGATCTTTCACTGTATGGGGGGTCAGTGCCTTTGACCCCCACGTAATTCGAGGGCCAACTGTACTTTACTATATTCAGTAAAATGCATAAATTGTAAGTGCTCAGCACAAGGAATTTTGACAAATGTATACACTTTGATTGCAACATAAAATGATTACATCATTCTAGAAAGTTCTTTCCTACTTCTTTCCAGTCAGTTCCTATTCTCACAGCCCTCAACTACAGGGAACCACTGACTGCTTTCTATCATATAGTCCAGCTTTCTATGTTGAAGAACTTTCTATAAATGGGATCATATACATGTGATGTTTTATTTATGAATCTTTTCACTCAGCATATTGTTTTTGAGATTTATCTGTGTGAGGCGAACGTGATAACCACTACACTATGGAAACGCGGCAAGAGATTTATCTGTGTTATGCATATCAGTGGTATATTCTTCTTTTATTTCCTCTGTAGTATTCCTGGATGAATATGCCACAATTTTTTTGGTCTTTTTTTTTTTTTACTTAAATTTTAGCTAGTGAGCATAGAGTGTAATATTGGCTTCAGGAGTAGAATTCAGTGATTCATCACTTAATTACAACACCCAGGGATCATCACAACAAGTGTCCTCCTTATTACCCATCACCCATCTGGCCCATCTCCCCACCTGCCTTCCTCTGCCAACCCTCAGTTTGTTCTCTATTGTTAAGAGTCTGTTACAGTTTGTTTCCCTCTCTCCTTATTCCTTTCCCCCCTTCCCATATGTTCATCTGTTTTCTTTCTTAAAATCCACATTTGAGTGAGATCATATGTGTACCAGTTTGTTAACCCATTTTCCTCCTGATGGAAATCTGGGCTGTTTTCGACTGTTCTTATTATACATAAAACGTTATTTATGGACAGATCTTTTTATGAACACATACATTTGTTTTGCTTGGTCTCTATCTAAGAGAATTATTGATAGGCCAGAGGGTAGGTGACTATTTAAATTTATCAGAGTGTCGATCTGTTTTCAAGTGATTGTGTGATCTGTGATCAAGTGATTTAAACTCCCATCCGCGATGTCTTTGTCAACACTTAGTAGAGTTAGTTTTCATTTTAGCCATTATCGTGATCGTGTAAAGACTGTGTAATGGCATCTCACTGTGGTTTTGCTTTGCGTTTTCTTGATAGCAAATGAGGCTGAGCACCCTTTCCTATGACTACGGAGTGTCTCTGTCCATTCTGGATGGTATCAGGAGACTGCCATTGACTGGGCGGCTTTAACACAAACATTCATTCTTTATAGTTCTGGAGGCTTGGAAGAGACCAGTTCCTGGCTTGTTGACAACCGTTTTCTTACTGTATCCTCACATGTTGGATGGGAAGAGACACAGAGGGATAGAGGTAGAGATAGAGAGATAGAAAGATAAGGATAGAGATAGAGATTGGGGCCTCTTTTCTTGTGTTTCTGCTTATAAAGGGTGCTAACTAATCACCTCCTAATGACCCAATCACTTCCCCTGGTCCCACCTTCTAATACCATCACATTGGAAAATATCAATATATGAAATTTGGTGTGTGTGTGTGTGGGGGGGGGTGACACAAACATTCAGCCCATTACACTGAGAATTTGAGTATCTTCTTTGGATGAAGTATCTATTTAAGTCTTAAATCAATTGTTAGGGCAGCTGGATGGCTCAGTCAGTTAAGCGTCTGCCTTCTGCTCAGGTCATGATCCCAGGGTCCTGAGATTGAGTTCCTCGTTGGGCTCCCTGCTTGGTGGGAGTCTGCTTCTTCCTCTCCCTCTGCCCCTCCCCGGCTCATACTCTCTCTCTCTCTCAAATAAATAAATAAAATCTTTTTAAAAAAACCCCTAATTTTATTGGGTTATTTGTATTTTTAATATTTCATTTCCTTTTGAAGAGCTTAGATTAGTAGTATGCTTGAATCAAGAGCCAGCTAGATGCCTGGATTACTACGGGCTTTTAGATGTAATACTTGAATAAGTACAATAAACTGTTGAGGTCAATGCATTTTTCTCCTTTTACAGAATAGGATGCTGAGCCTCCACCAGATTGAAAACCTCTCTCAAAGTGGAAATTTCCTCAAGTATATGGTCCTTGGTACTCAGTTTCACCAGATTTCACCGAGAAAAAGGTGGGAGTGAAGACATCGCAGAAGAAACTTCCTTCTCCTTGAAATAGGCCCTGGCTTTCTCAAAAAACTAGTTTTCGAAAAATAAAAGTTGCAAGGCTAATGCAGAGACTTGCCATATGTCCCACTGCTCTTGTTTTTCCTTTAAAGCTTTATTGAGATAAAATTCATGTACCCTACCACTCATCCATTTATGGTGAAACAGTGTTTAGTACATTCGCATATATGGGCGTGCAACCACCAACCACACTCAATTTCAAAACATTTCATCATCTCAAAAAGAAGTTCCAGACACTGTAGATATCCCCTCCACCCCTAAGCAACCACTAATCTGCTCTGTCTCTGTAGCTTCTCCTGTCCGGGATGTTTCATGTGAATTGAATCATACAATATGTGGTCTTTTGTTACTGGCTCATTTCGGTCCTCTTCCTGAGCTGCTGTGGTCACTGCCACGCCTGGGCGCTCTGCACACTCCATTTCCAGTCCCCTTGCAGTGAGCTGTGGCACGTGGCTGAGTTCTGACCAAAGAGGTCCAAGCAGAAGTGACACGTGTGCTGTTTCTAGACTTGGCTCTTGGAGAGCAAAACCAAACCAAACACCCCAGCCCTCATCCTCATGCTCTTTTCTCCTACTTGGGTTGAATGAGGAGAATTCTAAAGACCTAGATGAAAGTGAAAGCAGAAGACCGAGGGGACACCGAATGAGGAGCAGAACCCTATCCTGACCCCGGTTGAGTAGTGGCTGGGACTCTAAACAAATGTTTACTGTGTAAAATGAGCTGCGGTTTCGGTCTTGCCTGCTTCTGGCATCTAGTCTTATCTACCTCTCTTACTGTAACGCATTCTGTGAAAGCCATGAGCATGTGTACTTTACTGTATCAAAAACTCCAGTCAAGCCTGCCTTTTTATTGTCTTAGACTAACCACTCACCCAAGTCTAAGAGTTAAGAATCACGATACCTTTTCTCACGGTGCCCTGGCATTGTGAGGCAGCACAATTTGTGTTACTTCCAAGTGGTCTTAAAAACGGAACTTTCCTAAACATAGAATCTTATTGAGTTGGAAAGAACCAGAGAGGGCATTCTTTGGAATAAATCCCATATATCCAAAAACATTTCTCAATGTCCTTACATTGGATTCTCCAAGCTTAGCGTTTGCTTCACTGTCTTTGCTCCATAAATCTCCCAGCGCGTAAGAGGCTCCTTAAGAAGTGCAAGGAACAGGGGCGCCTGGGTGGCTCAGTGGGTTAGGGCCTCTGCTTTCGGCTCAGGTCATGATCCCAGGGTCCTGGGATCGAGCCCCACATCGGGCTCTCTGCTCCGCGGAGAGCCTGCTTCCTCCTCTCTCTCCCTGCCTGCCTCTCTTGCCTACTTGTGATCTCTGTCAAATAAATAAATAAAATATTAAATAAATAAAAAAAAGAAATGCAAGGAACAGAGCTATGTGAATTTCAGAGCATTTCAAGAATTATAAAAATCTGTTCAGTTCTGAAGATCAAAACTTCCACCCACCTGGGGTATATAAATCCTATATATAGAATTTATGAGGGGGGGGTTATCTTGAATTATGTGTTGGGTGTTGGGTTTGGCACATAATAAATATAAATGATCCCCACAGGATAGTAGATTAACATCCAGGGAGGAAAAAAAATCAGGCATCTGTGAAATTTAAACAGGAAGATGCCCTACTCTTCTCAGAGAAAAAAAGCTTACAATCCCTAGTAGACAGAATAAGGATCCTTGTTTTCAAGCTCCCTAATAACTCTTGCCTGTGGGAAAAGGAGAGATTTCTCTGCTCAGTGATATTTGGAAAAGGGGCCGATTTGTGGTTTGCTCCTCTGGATCTTCCCATTTTCATTTCTTTCTGCCCCCAAAGGTGCTTTTGGCTGTCTCCTTGGCCATTGGTTGACACTGCTCTGGGAGGCCTGTGGATGGCCAGCTGCCCCAGGGACCAGGGGATGAGTGTGTCCAAATTTGACAGGAGGTGTTAGGAAGCCAATGGAGGCTGGCTGTCTAAGCCACATTCTCCAAAACAGCTATGATTGGTAATAAGGCTCACATTTTCTTCCTCATCTCTATGACCCTGTATCTCTCAACTAGTGCAGAACTGGAGTGTGTGGGGGCGTGAACCCTGGAAATACTCATTGATCCACTGGTTTCTAACAGATGCACACCTGGTATATTACATGTGATTCACACATCAATGACTCCCTCAAGCTTCCTTGCCACAGGCAAAGTTGCACTGAGATGGCGTGTGGCTTCAAACGAACAACAGCATTTTTGAATGTTCTCAAATAGTTGGAGACTCCTTGAAAGGAGAGAAAAACTTGCGTGAAAGGTAACATCAGCCAAAGATGGCATATTAGTAAGGGTTAGGTGATATGGGAAAGATAGTTCTAAGAAGAGGTCAGTGATAGGGAATGCTCTTATGGACTGGAATATTTCTGAAGACTGAACATGTCCCTGCAGATGTTTGTAATTTTTGGATGTGTGTAAGTTTGTACACAAAGAGACCAAAAAAAAAAAAAACAAAAAAACAAAACCACACACAAAACCAAAACCCCCACAAAACCCAAAAAACAAAAAAACTTTTCAATCTACCTCAGTGTATGTGGTTTCAGTTTTCCAGAAGTTCGTTCGTTCTTTCTTTCTTTCCTTTTTTTTAAAAAAAATATTTTATTTATTTATTTGACAGAGAGAGAGAGATCACAAGTAGGCGGAGAGGCAGACAGAGGGAGAGGGGGAAGCAGGCTCCCCACTGAGCAGAGAGCCTGATGTGGGGCTCGATCCCAGGACCCTGGGATCATGACCTGAGCCAAAGGCAGAGGCTTTAACCCACTGAGCCACCTGGGCGCCCCCAAAAGTTATTTCTATTTCTGGCTCCCCCCAACCTTTTCCCCCTTCTAGCTGTGGTTTTTCCATGGCAAATGAGAAATGATATAGCCAAATACACAAAGCAAATCTAAGGACTTTGGGCTGATGTGTATTTCTGTGTTTAAAAATAATCTGTATTTTGAAATTTCTGCAGCATGCCAATGTCAAGGATGTGTTAACGGGAGCAATGTGAGAGCTGACATGACCTGCAGTCATTCTCATCTTCATGTTCTTCATTGTGTGCTCTTCTCTGTATATCTCTCCAGTTATTCTTGTTCTGTAATGTATCATTCTCTAGAAGGGAGGCTAAGTCAACACTTTCCAGGACATCATCACAAGTCAAAAAAAAAAAAAAAGAATGAATGTAGCCTGAAGAAAGCAAGTGGCAAGAATGGAGGTGAACACTGGATGTGTGAACACAAGGACGGGACTGTGAAAGCTCTTGTTCCTGAGATAGCCTTTGCCCTATGGTTTGCCAACACTGGAGTGGCTTTGTGGGTGTGGCACACACGCCTGGTTCTCCTTTCCATCAACCATCTGAGTGTGGGCCAACATCTGCTCAGCTAACCACATGGCCTTAATATACCTTAAAGAAGGTCACTGAAGTAAAGGAAAGTTTGCAACATGTGGTGCAGTGTCTGGAAACAATTCCCCAGCATTGTCTCTGGGAGAGAGGTGCCTTCAAGGGGCCTAGGAGGGAACCCCCTGCTGGAAGTCCTGGACATCACACCTTGCCTCTGCTGGCCACCCTGTGTTTGTGGTCTGTATAACCCCTCTTTCTCCTTCTCCCTCACTCCACAGAGATGAAGCTGGGTGGAGAAGCACTGGTCTTGAGCGCCTCTAAGACTGATTTCCAATACAAGCCACTCAGGATTCTTGCCAATCACGTAAGTGCTCAGTCTCGAGCCCCTCTTACTTTGGACACGGGCACATTCCTGGCAGCTTCCTGAGATGTGTTCTGGGGAGAAGAGGGGGGGGGATTCTGGTTTGTTTTCTTCCTTCCTTCCTTTCCTTCTTTCTTTCAAGATTGATTGATTGATCTATCTATCTATCTATCTATCTATTTATTAGCTAGAAAAAGCGCATACAAGCAGGGGGAGTGACAGGCAGAGGGAGAAGCATATTTCCCCCAAGTGAGGAGCCTGATACGGGATTCAATCCCAGGACCCTGGGATCATGACCTGAGCCGAGGTGGATGCTTATCTGACTGAGCCACCCAGGCATCCCTGGAATCTGATTTTCTTAACTGTGTTAATGTCTTCCTGAGGTAGGGGTACTTTCCCTTTAGCCATGAGATCAGGCACATCTCCCTTTAGTTTTATTGGGGAATATGAAATGAAAATATAAATCTCATAGATCAATACTTCAGAAATGTTGAAGCCAAGGTTATTTGATGGCTCACTGATATTCTTTTTTTTTAAATATTTTATTTATTTATTTGATAGATAGAGAGATAACAAGCAGGAGCGGGAGAGGGTGGGCAGAGGGAGAAGCAAGTTCCCCACTGAGCAGGGAGCCCAATGTGGGGCTCAATCCCAGGACCCTGGGATCATGACCCCAGCCAAAGGCAGATGCTTAAGCAACGGAGCCACCCAGGTGCCCCGGCTCACTGATATTCTTGGTGAAATTATTCTTTCTTTAATTTAGATTGATTTTTTCAAATAAGCTGGTTAACTTTTAACCTCTGTATTAGCCAAAATTTGAGGCCAAGGGCTCTGATGTGGCTATGTTATAGTCTACAGAAGAGAGGATTCTGCCTTCTACACACGGCTCAGTCCTTCTGAGCATCTAATTTCATGGAACTAAAAGACTCTCATTAAATGCCAGATGTTTGGGACGCCTGGGTGGCTCAGTTGGTTGGACGACTGCCTTTGGCTCAGGTCATGATCCCGGAGACCCAGGATCGAGTCCCGCATCAGGCTCCCAGCTCCACGGGGAGTCTGCTTCTCCCTCTGACCTTCCCCTCGCTCATGCTCTCTCACTGCCTCTCTCTCAAATAAATAAATAAAATCTTTTAAAAAAAATAAATGCCAGATGTTTAAATGATGCTTCAGGCTTTTTGTGAGACCTGGTAGTTGCTTATCTACTATTCTCTCCTTTTTCTTACCTTTTATTGGGTTGGCAATGTAGCTACCTTATGTATGTTCATTTTCTAACCTGTCTTGCTTGTGACAGATACAGTTCTAGCCAAAGAGACTTAACAGAAACCACTGGATGGGGCTTCTGGGAAAGGAATTTTATTGGGGATTTTCTCAATTGACATATGCCAAGAGCAAAAGCTCTTGGCCCTTTCAACTTCTTTTGGCTGGAATGGCCATTGTAATTGTTGGTGCTCTGGCAGCCATCTTGGGAATATGAAGGCACTGTAAGACTGAAAACTATGTGCTAAGGATAGGGGAGCTTGCATCCTGATGACATTATAGAAATTCCATGCCAGCCATCTATTTCTCATCTCTACACTTCTTTTAAGTCTCTGATACCTGTGTTTTCTGTTATATTACAGAAAAACTCAATTTCTGACTGATAAAATTCTCAATTTTCAGATTGCTTTACTTAGAGATAAAACAGAAAAATGAATGTTGGGCATGAAAATATATACATGTATATTTTTACACACACGGGTTTTGGTGAAATTCTAACTTTAAATCTTGAGGATAGGGCCTGTCTTATTTCTTTGTAAACACTATATAGCATTAAGGAGGACTAGCTTAAAAAAAATCAGCATTCTTTCTATTTCAGTTTAGCCTGGGGAATAATACCTTTGCTTTGGTTTAGTTGTCATTATATGCATATGAATTCTATTTTACTTGAAGTTTCATGGAGGGGGAAACACGCAGTTTGTGGAAACAGTTCGGTGGAAAGAGTAAGGACTTCAGCATCTAAGCAGATGCGGGCCTGAATCTTGAATCTACTATAAAACAGGTGTGTAATTTAAAACCCATCCCCGTATCTTTCTGCCTCAGTTTTCTGAGGTAGAAAATGAGGAGGGCTTTGGGGTAAGAAGGAAGAATCTGTAAAATAGCATATGGAAGGCACCCAGTGAAGGACCTGTGACTCTGGAGGGTCATTACCCTGCGTTTCCATCTTGCTTTTCATTCTTTCATTCAGCAGATGCTTGTTGAACATCTACTTTGACTGCATCAGGGGTTCAGTTCTTTGACTCTCTTGAGTTTGCCCCAGATGGGATTATGGCTTCAGGGCTGAGCGTCAGAAGGACTGATGCTGATCCACTTAAAAGCCCACTGGCACTAACTGGGGGGAGAGTGGGTTTCAGAGCTTTGTCACAAGGTTTCAGTTAAGAAACCAAATTGAAATCCTAGTGGTATGGTGAGGTTTGGTGATTACCATCCAAAACCAAATATAAGGGTTAAGGTTGGGTGTGGTGGACACAGTATATGGAAGCTACAGCCAAACTTGGAAATTCAATCTGGAAAAAGCTGCACTTCTCCAGGAAATAGAATGGGTTTTGGTGTACAGGGGCCCTAAAAACTGAAACAAAATGGGGCTCATTGCCCTGTGACTCCAGCCCTCCATACCAATTTCATATGTCCCACAGATGTGAGACCAAGTACCTGAAGATCTTTAAAGTCAATGCATTATTTACAGCAAGAAAGAGTCTTCGATACACCTTTCCTCAGGTACCTCTTGAACGTGGCCAACTGTGTCAACTCTCAAATGGTCAGCAATTGAGGTCGTTCAATTGCTTGTGGATCATGACATAAAATAAATATTTAGAAGAAAGACTTTGGAAAAAGTACAGAAAATTTATCTGGTGAGAAATTATCATTCACCACCCCCCCTCCCCATTCAGCAAGACCCAGGGCTTAAAGGACTTGCATTTACAAAGGACAAACATGAGAGTAGCTCGCATTTGCTGCTCGGTTCTCAAGCGCTGGGACTTTATGTGGCTTGTTATTATCTTTAGTCCTGAGTATTAATAGTTGTCTTTCATGAACACAGAACCAACGTTGTTTCCCTGGGGAGCAGTGTGCCACGGGGGAGAAAACAGGGTCGCCTGCATCAGTAAGACTTGAGTCTGAGTCTTGACTGTATAACTTTGAGCGTCTTATTGGACCTCCCTCAACCATAGTCATTATTTTCCATAGGCTTTTTCCAAATGAGTAAACTGATTCTGGCTGAGTTGGGCCACCCGCTCAAGGTCACACAGCTGGTTGGTAGAAGAGCTGTCCTCTATCTGTGACAGTCTGCTTTCCCTCACGCTTCTACTGCACAGATGTGAAGGACCCCATGATCTCAGAAACCCAGGACACACCCCCTGTTCACATGGGGACCAGTGGGGCGAACTGAATGCTCCAGTGATGGCAGGTGTCAGAGCTCCAGCCGGGTGTTTGCCTCCACTGTGGGCACAAGAGGGGCACTTGTGGGAGAAAACAGTTCAGCAGTATTTTATTTTTATTTGTTCATTTTCTGGCTCTGGACTGGAACGTGAGTCAGGATAGGATCTGGGTTAGATCCATTCTACCGGTTTCTAAAATCTCACATTTCTTCATGATGTGTGGATGTTTTCTTTTGGGTTGGAGCAATGGATGCCGGATTATCAAGTTGTGTTTACATTTTTCTCTTATCTCTCCAGGATCATTTGGGTCTCCAGCTCCTGCTCTGCTCTCCTGGGATAAGCTGCCATTTGACTCCCTCCATTGTCCCCACAAGTTCCCCTCACCCTCTTTGGACCTCTGTGGCTTTCTTTTTTATCAGTTACCTGCTTTCTGCCTCCAGGGCTATTTGAGTAATTCCCTGCCTTGTGTTTCCTGGTTAGTACAAAGATTATCTCCTAAATATTTGTACATACTGGGGACCAGCCTTTGTGATCCTTATCCCTCTGCTGAGGAAAATATTTCTTTCTCCAGCCTCTCAATCCAGATCTCATAGTCAGTCTTTTCTCCCCCACCCCGCCCTTTTTTTTTTTTTTTTTTTAAAGAAGATTTTATTTATTTATTTGAGACACAGCAGGAGCAGGGGCAAGGGGAGGGACGGGGGTGTGGGGGAAAGCAGAGGCCCTGCCGAGCAGGGATCCCAACAAGGGGTTTGGTCCCAGGACCCAGAGCTCATGACCCGAGCCCAAGGCCGATGCTTCGCCGACTGAGCCACCCAGGCACCCCTCTTTTCTCTCCTAATAGCGAAAGTTGTCCCGCTGTTGTGGGTTTTTAGTGGTTTTGAGGAACACTTCCGGTAGATGATCTGTAACACAGAAAACATTTTTTGCTTCGAGCCCCACAACTATGTTTTATGGAATTTTCTTTTTAAAAACAGAACAAAGAGCAGTGGCGACTGCCAGTTCCTTGGCTCTAGTTGTTTCGTTTTAGGCCCTAAATGGTAACCAGACACTGACTCAAATTCCGTGGCCCCATGACCACCCCCCCCCCCGCCCCCCGCCCCGCCACTGCCTTTTCCCTTTTCCTCTTGAGGTTCATTATTTGCTCCAAATTAAAACGTTCTGGTTGGAATGAGTGAGTATAAAGAGACAGGGCAGCGGGGAGCTCCGCTTGTCCTGAGGGATTATATCTCGGGGAGGCCTTCCTCGCGGGTCTCTGATATGATTAATCGGCCGAAAGGAGCATGGCTTTGTAGTTTGAGGAGATCGGTTTTGAAAGGAAGCCTGCTCTCCTTACCCGTGACAGTTGGGTTTAAAAAAAAAAAAAGTTTCTCAGGATATTATCATTGAGAGGTTCTGGCTTTATGCAAATATGAAGCGGGCGTTCACCCTTCCGCGCCCCGCGCTCGCTCATTCATTCGTTCACCTGCAAGTACCGCGCGGCCCCTGCTCTCCCCGCCGGGACAGCAGAGGGAGGGTCAGAATCCCGTGTGGGAGTGAACAGCCGCAGACTGAGGTGGGCGCCTTGGAGGAGAGCAGGGTCTCCCCAGGGCAGATGAGGACGGGGCCCCCTCCCCTAGGCCAGGCTGTGTGTGTGCCTGAGCGCGCGTCCGCGCAGGCATGAGAGGTGAGAGGCCGTTCACGCGGCCATGGCTGGGGGTGGGGAGTGCGGCTTCTTCTAGGGGAGCGTGTTCCCATTCCCGACACAGGGAACGACGTGTGCAAAGGCCCCATGGAGGAATGAGCACGGCGCATGGCCAGAAGGGAATGTAGTGTTTCTGAGTGGGATAGGACAGTGGAGCGATAGGGACCTGGTCAGAGGCCAGGACCAGAGGTTTCATCGTCTTCCTCAACGTTGCTGATGGATTCTGCCCCGGGGAATAATATGACTAAATGTGCATTTTGAGAAGAGCAGTCCTGTTTCAGTGTAGAGAGCGGATTTTCAGCAGGCCAGAGTGGATCCATGCAATCACTCCCACCGGGGCCAGGATGGGGGGCACGTAGCTCCCTGCTCTGACAGGATTATAGTCTGGTGAGTGAGGAAAGATAGTCAAGATGAAGAGACAGATGAAGAGAGAGGTAATTTCTGGTGGCGATTAAGTACCAAAAAAAAAAAAAAAAAAAAAGGGAAGTCAGCCAAGAGGCATCTGACCGACAGTGCCGGTCGATGGCAGCAGGGGGCGCTACCGATACCAGTTCCATTCAGGGATGATCTCTCTGAGGAGGTGAGATTTTCCTCCCTGAGTGCAGCATTTCTCCCCTGTTTTGGGTTTTGCACAGCTTTTTAGGGTTTACCAGCTCTTTAAATGCTTGTCCCTATGGCTGGCCCTATAAATGGACCTCTGGATACCCCCAGTTTTCCTTGGCCTTCGTGCAGTCATGGAAAATGGAACTTGAAGGAATTTTCTAGATCATCTGATTCACCTCTCCCATCCTTCAGGCAACAAAACAGAAGCCTGAAGAGGAACTGTGCGTGGGGTTAGCAACCACATCATCCTAGTATGCAGGCCACCTCACCTTGGGGTCAAAGCCCCCTATCTCACCATTTGGTCCTCTGGGTAAGGACGGGTACACAGCTGTGCACACTGAGGTCATGCTGCCTGTTTCCAAAGCACTTTTCACTCTTGGGTGCGTAGGAGACTCCAGGTACTTGCAGAAAATGATTAATGGTCTTTTTTTTTTTTTTTTTTTTTTTTCTCCCCTGGCATCTCCTAACGCAAAAAATCTTGGACAGCAATCAATTTAATTTAGACTCCAGAAAGTGCTACCTCTTTTTTTTTGCAATCTGGTTTATGTTAATGATATTTTTAAAACACCCTGAAGCTCTAAAGCATATTTAAGACCATGAAATAGCATTACAAAGCTTTTGCCATTTACTTTACAGAGTTGCATGGAATGCAAAGTCAAAAAAAAAAAAAAAAGGGAAAAAAGAATTCTCTTTCTCCTTGGTTTCCTTAAGATTTTCAAACTCAATAAGACATTTCTTGCTTAAGATTTATAAAAATAAATAAATAAATAAATATATATATTTATTTATTTTATTTTTTCCCATAACTGAGTCTTACTGGTTAAGGTTTAATCTAGAACATAGTTTTCATGGTTGAGTTGAAAATCCCTTTGGGACTCATGGTATAACCTAATTTGAAATAACGCTTCCTGAGCTGGTTTTAATTAAAGTTCTTTTATATTGGATCTCTTAGGAGATTTCTCATCCTTTCCCCCTTTTTTGCAACATTGTTCTGGGAGAAAAATCCCAGTGTACTTGAAGGCATCAGATTTAGTCAAGGCCATGGGCATTGAAGAAAGAATTAGATGGGAACATTATTTTGGTGGAAAAATTTTATTGATGAATCTCAGATCTATCCTACTGCCAGCAAAGTCTCTTTTCTCATTTGAATGAGATAGGTGCTTTATAATCCCCAGTTTCAGATGAAGAAATTGAAGTCCAGGAAAATTAAGTGGCCAAATCCACAGAGGTAAACCAAAAGCATTATGACCATCCAGTGGCTTGAAGACATTTCTTAGGGCATCTTAGCTTAGATGAAACAAATGAGCTCAGTGGAGGGGAGGCTTCATTGGAAACCAACAGTCGAGCTTAGAAATTCATGTTTGAATATTCCTTTGAGGCTTTTGTTTCTTTGTGTTTAACAGATCAGAATGGCACAGGAGAAACCAAGTTTCCTGAGTCTGTTGAGGACAGAAAAAAGTCAGCTCTTCCTTAGATGTGTCACAGAAATTAGGGGGCTGAGCTGCACAAGGATTCAGAGCAGAACCAGAGAAATGGCAGGTGCCAAAGGTCTGATCCAGGTAACCAGGTGTTGTAGTCTCCTGTGGCTGCTGGAACCACTGCTCTGAGGGCCAGATGTCCAAAATCAGTTTCACTGAACCGAAATAAGAGTGTCTGCAAGGGGCTCCCTCTCCAGGCTCCAGCAGACTATCCCTTTCTTGCCTCTTCCAGCTCCTGGTGCTGCCATGATTCTTTGGCTTGTGGCAGCATCAATCCACTGTGTCTCTGTGGTCACAGTGCCCTCTTCTCTGTCTGTGTCAAATTTCCCTCCACCTCCCTCTTAGAAGGTTACAGGTGATTGCATTTAGGCCCACCCCAATAATTCAGAGTAATCTCCTCATCTCATGGTCTTGAACTTAATCATGTCTGTGAAGACCTTTCTCCGTGTACAGTGATAATTATAGGTTCCAGGGATTAGGACCTGATATTTTGGAGGTCACCATAGAGCTTGCTATACTGAGCTTGGATCCGTCATACTGACCTCATATATTTATGGCCAACAGAGGAAAGGCTATGGTCAAGAGGTCAACAGAGGAGAGACTTCCTGCTCTCCAGACTTGGGGTAGAATGTCATAATCAGTGTCTGGCAGAACAAAAGACCAAGGGTAAAAGCTTAAGCAATACAAAGCTTCCGAGTGACCACACTGGCATGATTACTGCTGAGTTTGTTTATGAGAGGAAAGAAAGCAGCCATGTTGGAGGCCTTGGTTGGTTTTCATATCCTGGAAGTTATGTAGAAATAGTTGGCGAGGAATGTGTTATTCAGGAGTGTAAAATGATTTCTTGTTCCAACAGACCGCAAGGCCTGAGAGACTAAAAAATTCTCCCAGAGAGAAGAAATGTAAAATGTCCTTCAAAAGGTTATTAACGTGGCCCTTTGGGGACAAAGGCACACATCATCCTGCTTCTCCTGTTGATTTTACCCCACGGAGACTGGTTGTTGGGGAGGCATGATGAAACAGAAGCCTCCGGTCCTGGTCACCGAACGTTGTGGTGAGGAGCCGTTCTCCTTCCTGACTTCATTCATAAGTCAGGAATGGAGGGGGATGAAGACACCCAGTTAGTGGAAAAGACACATTCTTGTCCATTTGCTTGCTTTAGATGAAAGAACAGTACCATACATACTGCTCCAAAATAAGTAAATAAATAGATAACATCAGCCAAATTTGATCTCTTGTAAATTTCAGAAGCATCTGTGGGCATTGGCAGCAGAAAGAAGCTTCTAGGCCATCAACCTCAGTGCCTTTCCAACACCTAAGAAATGAGGATAAGGCTTTTCATTGAGATTTTCCAAATGCACATCAAGAGCATTTCTCAGCTCCCCGTGGGCCTTGGTGGTTATGTTCAGGACAGAAAACGCTTTTTTCTCACACTACCATCTATCGTCTCTCAAAGTTCCAGAACTCCCTGAAGTCCCAAATGTCTTACCTCTTTTCATTTCTTCCCTTCTTCCTCCCTGATCATCACGAATAATTTCATATAATCAAGTAAGTTCCAGAAATGATGTTCAGGTAGCCCCGTTACCCACCCAGCCCTGAAAGCTGTTGATTCTAGAAGAGAGGTGCACAGACTTTGGCTGGCTATCTATTTGGCAATATTGTAATTAAAGAGAATGGCTGATCTAGACACTGTTTACAGGGTTTCTTCTGGTACCCAACTCAGTGACTTAGAGTTTCCATCTTGTGTCCTATGGAGACACCAAACATTGCATCCCCTGCTGATTTCTTTCAGTCAAAGGAACGACAACAACAACAGGTGTTACCTATGAAAGAGCTATGCGGTGGGGTGACCCGTATTATCAAACTGTTTGAACATATCAATGCATAAAGCATTTTTCTTTCTTTGCCAAAGGGAACTCTGTCAAGGGCAACTCCACTCCAGGGTACAACAACAACAACAGAACTGAGCAGTCCTGTGACTTGTCACCCCATCAGTTTTGGCTAAGACCAGTCTCAAGGACCTGGTGGATTTTGAACCTTTGTCTTTCTCAAGGCTGCTCTGTGGAAATGATATTCCTGTCTTGTCACATAAATGCCTTTCATGTCTGCCCTTTCAAAGCCCACTTTCTCCCAAACGACCAAGCAGTTGAAGTGCAGTTGCCTCCCACATTGTGTGGAACGTTTGTAGTCTCCTTGGTTACATTTTCACAAGACTTGGTTGGCTGGTTTAGTGATCAGGCTGAGGACATTGGCTATAGGATTTGTCTGATGGCCAGTCACTGACAGTGAATTTATTGAAAACTTGCAAATATTTTCTATACTTCTGGACCCAACTCAGACCCTGGATTTGGAATGAAGTTGTTCCTAAAACTCCCCACCACGACATGACAAAGTGACCTTGTATTCCCAGAACAGCTCTTGCTCACAAGTGCAGAGGCACCCCATGAACCCATCTTTCTCCACTATAGCACACTGGCCTGCTGGAGCTCAGATGGGGTTGCTGCCACAGTTTTCAATGCAATTTCCAGTTGAACCCATTCAGCAGGCACAAATAGGCCTCATGGGAGAAATATTGGTATTGCGGGAGAAATATTCGCAGGGTGACAAATATATTCAATATAATTATTTTTCCACGATATAAACTGTACAAAAGTGAGGCTAGACTCTTCTTAGCCTGGTGGGCTAGGAGATTTCCCAGGCTGGTGGGGAATCATGGATAAATAGAAAATAGAGAAAGAAAATATATATATGTTTTAAGATTTTTATTTATTTATTTGGGCGAGTACGTGCACACACAAGTCGGGAAGGAAGATGGGGTGAGGCAAAGGGAGAAGGAGAAGCAGGCTCTCTGCTGAGTAGAGAGCCTGCTGTGGGGTTCAGTTCCAGGACCCTGAAATCATGGTCTGAGCAGAAGTTAGACCCTTAACTGACTAAGCCACCCAAGTGCCCTGAGAAAGAAAATATTATATGGTTCTGCGTTAAATAGAGGATGGCTACATGGACAGTTTTCTCAATTCTGCCCCAGCTTACACTTAATGTTTAGGAATAAGTAAGTATAGCACCCCTTTCTTTTGCTCTTCAAGTATCTTGGCTTAGACATTACATGATCACTCAGTTTAAACAAAGGTTGAGAAGCACTCATCTCATAGGACCTCCAAAAGACTTCCCAGAGTTGTTACATTCAAGGTGCAATATCTGGGAACAGAGTTTGGGTAGGAGAAAGGCGTCACAGCAAAATAAATTCCACTTTCCTTCATGCATTGTTGACCAAAGAGATCACCATGGTTAGCTGCTTGGTGCTTGTGAACCTTGGGTTCAGTACATACAAAAGAAAAAGCTTGACAAGAACCAAGTACCATTTTGGCAGCTGAAACATTTAGCTCTCTTAATGAGGGGATCGCTGGGAGCCTCGTAGTAAAGAAGAAGTAGGAGAAGAGAAATTTAAAAAATCATTTACATCTTTCTTTGGACTCTCTGGATATCTACTCTTCGGTGACTCTGTTTCTTAATTATCTTCCTTGTACTTATGCAGTACAATTTAGACAACTCTTGCTTCTAAGAGTTGTCTTCTTCTGCAAGGAAAGGGGGCAAAACATAACCTCATCTATACCTTTATCTGGGACACACAGTTATTCTTTGCTTGGTCATGGGGAGGGCTTGGCCTTGTCTATCTCCTGAGAAAAACTGGCTGAGTAGCTTTGCCTCACATTTATGGACCCAGGTAAGAATATGTTGTAACATGAATTGCAATTAGTTATTAGCTTTTTCAATTCACGCATGAGAAACTATGATTTAAACAATGAAAACAAAAACAATGGCACCAAAACAAGATCAAGGCTTGGAGCTAAGCTGCTAGAGTGACTATCTATCTCCAGGTCATTTTTCTCTTCCTAAAATCTCATCCCTGAATTTTGACATGCTAATTCCCTCCCTCCCCCATTTAATTTGTAAGCAAAGAAATAAGGTGACAACCCAGCCCCAACAGCTGTCCAGAATCCACCACAGCTCATCACCACAGACAAGGGTCACCAGTTGTCTGATTGGGAGTCTTCCTGGAATGTTCAGAGAAACCTGTATTTTTTTTTGTTTCAATTAGTTTTATAGATGTTTCAAGGTGGGGCCTGCATTTTTCTGTGGTAAGCTCACCCCTCAGGATTCCCCTGGAGGCTTACTAACCTTGTCCATATTCCTATTTTATGTGAGCTGAGCTGTACAAACTCGCTATTGCCATTTGGAACTTTTTTTTCTTGCCCTGAAATAATTTGCTTTTCCCTTACAGCAAACCTGGGCATCAACAACTTGAAACTGGTCTACAGAATGAAAGAAGAGAAAATTTGCTCTGTGGTTATCACATCAGAGAGAGAAGATATCCCAAAGTTTACGAGATTAGCATGGTTTTGTTTAAGTCAACACGAATGCCACATTATTGGTCCCCCATCAGCATGGCTCACAGAAGTCCTTGGTGGACAGCTTCCTGGGAGGCTGGGTCTGATGGACTATGTTTGTAATTTAATGCTATTTGTGTTAAAAGGAGTCTTCAAAACGACTGGCCAACTGTTTTTATTTTATGTAGTTTTCAGTGTCTCGGTCCATTATTCCTCTAACACAGGAAGGTATTCTGCACATATTTGGGCATTCCTATAGTCAGACTCTGAACACAGGAAGTATGGGTAAATAATAAGGGGAAAATTCTTTAAGAGTTTCTCTCTATGCTTGTCCTCAGCTCTTTTGGCAGATGCATGCCTGAGAAGAAAAGGTGGATAGTTATCAATACAGTTTGCTTCAGGGTTACAGAAAGTTAGCCCAAATTAAACATTTCTGTCCTATCGGCCTACTGGGGCGCTTAAAAATCCCAACCTTTAGACCACACACTCTTAATTGTGGCATGTGGGTTTCTAGGAGTTGAAATTAAAAAACCCACAGAAGGTTATTTAACAGTTCCAACTTCTAAGTGTGTCCTTAAGTTCCATCTAGATTAGGCCCTGTGGCCAAGAATGGTGACAATTGAGTTAAATCATTAAAGGCCTTTGTCTGAACACTAATCCTGCGGGATGGGAGGAGGGGGAGGGGACCAACAGTGCCTGATGATGCCAGTAGGTGTGATGGTCTTACTGGGAATTTACTCACTGATTAATCCAGTAGCTTAAGAAGGCCCTGGGGAGCAGGATAATAAAAGGAAGAGGGAAAGGGTTAAGGAGAAGAACCTTGATTGGCCCATCACACGATTTCCCCTATGTTGTCCTAAAGGAGTGTGGACAGAGTTCGTGAAAATATACACCTGAAAAATGTATTATTATTTAGCAGCCTTATTGAGATATAATTCATATACTATACCATGTTGTATGCATTTAAATTTAATTGATATTATATATTAATTGATATTATATATTTATATTATATATATTATATAATTAAAGCATGCAATTTAATAATTTTTGGTATATTCACAGAGCTGGGCAGGCTTCATTTAGGATTTTGCTTGCCTTTCCATTTTGGCATTTCCTCCCTCTGCAATGTTCTTGTGCTAGATATTGGCTCGCTCCCTTCTCATCACTCAAATTTGTGCTCAAATGTTGCCTCTAAAGAATTTTCCCTTCTCTAAAATAGCATCCTGTCTGATGTTCTTTCTTCTCCTGACTTTAGGGTCTCCATAGCCCCAGTGTCCTGTGACGGTCTTGTTTGTGTGGATTTGCAGTCCTCGGCCTTCTGAGGGCAGGATCTTCAACCTATCCTGGCTGCTTCCTCAGTTCCTGGGCCTAGGACTGGTTGGCATTAGCAGCTGGAAGGAGGAACAAGGGTGGGGGGCTGTTCTTTCCACAGTCTTCGGAGATAGAAGCAGAGGGGAAGTGACAGGAGCCGCAGTTACAGAGAAGGGCTGACTCCCCACAACTGCTTCCTGGGTCACACATCCCCTGATGCTTGACCCCGGAAACAGATGCTGCTCCGTCACCCTGTGCTGCCAGACATGGAGATGGCAGGAAAGCCAGGCCTGGGGTTCTGGGGCCTTCAGCTCTAACTTTGTGTGGGATCTGCAGAAATGATCTGGTCTCTCTGGTCCTCTGTAAGACGAGGACATTGGATCTCTGGTACCTTGTAGTTCTGACATTCTAGAACTCTGATGGGCTTCTCTGATGGGGCATAACGGAGCAAATACAGGTAAGGTGCACCTGGGAGGACTCTACCTCTAATAAATCCTGTCTCTTTGGCTGCATTTGCCAAGTGAAGCTGTGTGCCTATCCTCCTTCCCCTCCACTCCCGACTCACTCCCTTTTGGAAGGATGGAATTTTCTAGCGCCTGGGGTCTTAGACCCATATGGCAGAAGAAGGGTGAAATAAAAATTGTGCTTTGAATGTGCCATTTGAGCTGGAGCTAAATTGAGGAAAAGCTTTGTCTGTGAGTTTACAAACATACAATTAAGGCTCTTATAGTTATCTAAATCCACTTTCTTGCCTTATAATTTCATGGTTAGAAGCATTACAGTTGTTTTTAGATTTTCGTTATAACTGCATTATAACCACAGACGGAACCGAATAGTGTTTGTTTATTTGTGTAACAAATTATGCCCCTCAGCTAACTTTCCTGTGTAATTTGCATGGGGTGTACATTTTGCAAAAAAGTATACATTGGTCTAAGGGCCTTCTCCTCTCCTTCTGTCTTCTCCCCCAAAGCAGCACCAACAAAAAGATTGGGGACCAACATGCACATAAGGGGATTTCATTCACGAGTGTATTACACTGCATTTTATGTGTGAACGACACACATGTCTGCAGACAGACAGACCTGCAGAAAGAGAATTGTACTAAGAGACCGAAATTTAAAACTCCATTTCTTCAGTGTCAGCTAGGAAACTCAAAGTCAGCTTACTTCCTCAATCTTTTATTTCCATTTAAGCTCTGGCATCAAAGCACATCTCAAACACACTCTTATAAATTACAGATATTTTGTGTAAAACCAGAATAATAGTTCTGAGTTGCTGTTGAGTTTGAACAAGATAATGTCTGAAATTCCATTGCAAATTATGTGGCGTTTCCTAAGTACATGCTAGAGGTGACTGGAACGACGGGAAATGGTGCTATCTTTCACGCCAGGTTAAAATTTGTTCAAGTTAATTTTTTTTTTTTTAATCTGCATGTATGGCATTTGGGTCTCAGATCGAATAGGGATAAACTTCTTTTCACGTGCCCATTTGAAATATTCTGTATGAACAAGGACTGCTGTCAGCCTGGCTGACCACATAGGGTTCTTGATAACACAACGGAAGACTCATGATGTGTTATTTTCCGGTTCTTCTCAGCAGTCCAAATTTCCATTGTGACCACATTGCCTTGGGGTATCCAGTGATTTTGTCCATAGCTAATTTTATCTTTATTAGATTTTACTTTCTCTTTGATCTCATGGATCACCTGTGACAAGTGGCGGAAATGTCCGGTGTGATGGTAAAATAGAGTTTATTAGAAACAAATTAAACATATGTAATATATATATATATATATATATACAATTTGGATTGATTAGCAACTTGGGTGGGGGTAATATTTTAGTTCAAAACAACATAGGACTTCTAGATAAATGACCAGGTCCTTAATGAAGCTTAGTATATTCTGGATTCTTGGTGAGATAAAATAATCACAAACATATAAGAATAATGTAAATACCTTACATCCAAATATTTTTTAATAGTTCTTGTAACATTTTTAGGTAAATCATTCTCTGATAGAGCTTGTCTCTGCTATACACCAGCTGATAACTTTGCAATGACCTCTCAGTTCAAGGTTCTTAATTCTGCCCTCTCAGAGGGTAGGGGGAGTGGCCTGGGATCATTCTTCCCTCAAAAGTCCTTCCAGCTCAAAAGAAACTATGATACTGGTAACTTTTACCTTTATTTTTTTCTGCTTTGTAGATTGGAAATGAGAGGACTCTTGGGTCTCTTGTGATAGGATAGGATGACTTATATATAATTTTAAGAGAAAAACACTAATCCCTTCCTTCAATTCACACAGATTTCTTGGGCTCCTGCTGTGTGTCGGGTACTTTTCTAAAGCTGAAGTGCATAAGGCCACTTGCCTGACCTTCTAGAGAGAAGTAGGTTGGCCTACTGCCCTGGGCTGAGACTGGGAAGAGCTTGGGCACACTGGGACCAGTTAGTTGATCACACCAAGTGGGAGGGTCTGATCATAAGGAGTTAAAAAAAAGTGAAAGAGGTAATTTCAGGTAGTGACCAGTAATAATATGTAAGTAGCAAATCTTTAGGAGGATGCTATCAAGTGCATCTGTGCGTGGGGGTGGGCAGGTGTTTTAGCGTGGCTGCTTTCAAGGATCCTACAGGAGGTCCCATTCCCACCCGGGTGGGAGGGACAAGAAGGGAGCAGACATGCAGTGAGCAGTAGGAACTGTGTTCTGGGCAGCAGGAAGGTCAAATGCAGGTGTTCTGAGAAGGGGAAGAACTTGGCCTGTCTGAGAAATGGAATGTTCTGGAAATGGGGAGTGGTATGGGCTTTGTGGGCCTCTTAGAATTGCAGACAATAACAATGGTAACTGCTGTGATGTTCTGGGCCCTCCTTCATTTTGTTACATCAATCTGCACGGTTGCCCATTTTATAGACCACAGTCCTGAGGCACAGGAACTTTAAAAAGCAAAGTATCTCGAGTCACCCCAAGATTTAAATCCCAATGGATGACGCAGAATCCATGCTTGTCATCACAGTGAGGGGAACCCCTTGGTCCATGTGAAGGTGTGTCTGTCCTCCCGAACTCTCCATACCCACTGATGCCCACATCATCCATAAGGACCATCTTTGTCAATTACGTACCCCTTCCCCCCACGCCCTGCTCCCACAGTGGCAGTTTCTGCTCAGCCAGGAACAGCCGCTGGAGGAGGCCTCTGCTGCCTTTGTGGACTTGCTCCAGTGCTGAATGAGGGTAGTTATGGGATGGCTTAGAAACGGTCACTCTGTGTGTAATCAGGTCACTTCGCTGAGAAAACATTTCTGTTTCAGCTTCCTTCCTTCCCTGGGTCTCATCCAGGGAACAGTGTTTTTGACCTTCTGAGCCACAAAGGCCAGAGATAATGGGGCACAGCAGGTCTACAGAGTCAAAAGAGGGGAGAGTCTGTGGTGAGGACACACACACACACACACACACACACACACACACACACACGAGAAAACCGTTAGAGTCCCTAGCCAGGATATCACATTGCAAATATACTTGGAAAATTAAGGCTATGACACAGATGAAAGTTTTCCTAGTCTGTCATTTTTTTCTGATCGCTTGACATCCCCCTTCTGCTCAGAATAACGGGGAGGAAGAAGGCACTGGCAAAGAATCATGTGGCTGCTTCCCCTCCTTTCTGTCCTCATAGCTTGGCTGGCATTCAGCGCCAGCACGGCCTCTGTGGATTGGATTTACTCTCCCGGACTCACCAGATGTGCCAACAGCAGCAAGAGATGGGTTTCACACTTCCTTTCCAGGCTGCTTAAGAACGAGAGAGACCTTTTCCTATAGGAGAGAAAGAATGCCTTCTAATTAATTAGGGCCAGAGATGAACTGTTAAGAGATGTGGAAAATTCAAAGGATTGGGATTTTGAATGTCAAATTTTAAAATTAATTTGTAAGAGTGTTAATGAATTACTTAGGCCTCAAAACAAGGAACCCTGAAAGATTTTTCAGAATCATTATTTTTTTCTTCTTTGTCACAACACATAAAATGATGGCTTTAAGTTCTGGGAATCAGGAGAAAAATGCAGAAGGAACGTCATATATTTTCTTTTAAAATGTTTTGTACTGTTATTTGGTTTTGACTTTCAAATCTCTCTCTCTCTCTCTTTTTTTTTTTTGGGGGGGGGGTAAATTCCTAACTTCCCCCAGCATAACCATGGTTCTTTGACTTTTACAAACTTACTGAATGTAAATCTTGTTTAATTATAGCCTGGCTCACGTGTCCTAAAGAGTTATGTTAATAACCAAAATGCTGTCGATTAGTAACCGGAGACAGACTTTGTGAAGAAAATTTGGGGGTTCAGGGGAGAAAGCTAGACTCTTTTCCTTGTCCTTCTTCTCACTGCTTCAGCTACAGGTTTTCCCAAGTTATGGAGACCGGGGTGCATCCCTGTCAATGCAGGGACATGGCAGGGGACATGTATGCTCTCTCCTTTTCCTGGTAATGTCTTTGCAGCTCTCCACGTCTCCTCTGGACATTCGTGTTAGTATCTCAGTCAGCCCTGAGGTGTTGGTGTGCCACTGTGAGGAGCTGACTTGTGTTCTGCTTCCAGCTCTTATCAGCTGTGTGACCTCAGCCATGTTACTTAAATTCTCTGAGCCTCAGTGCCTCAGTATTCTTATTTATTAAAAAAAAAAGGATGTAACAATAGTTCTATAAGATTGCTAGAATTAACTCAAATATTACATGTAACCATCAGGCACCCAATGTTTGAGATTATTATCACTTTAAATTTTGAGCTTTGGGTCAGAGTTAGAAAGAAAGGATGTTGAGGCACAAGGGAGATGGCATTGGATATTTATGGAGGCTCGGTATGGTGCTGGGTGTGGCAGAAAGCTGGGGACACGTGTGAGGCTGGCTCCCCTCTGTTCGGCTCGGCTTTGCCCTCTGTTGCCATGTGTCAGCTGTGTTCCCACTCAGGTGTTGTCGGGCTTTTCGTTCCTCTGTCAAAGAGCACATCTGGCTACGCATGTTCAGCCTGAAGCAAATCTTGAAGTTAATCTTAAATGTCCCTGATGAAGAGCACTAGACCCAGAAGTAGAAGAAATGAATTTAGTCCCATGTACTAGGTCACCTTGGCTGAGCCATGTCAGAACACAGGTCTCTCAATATCAAGATTACATCCTTTGTAATACCTCATGTGGTTTTGGAGAGGAGATGAGAATATGTGTGTCAGAACACTTTGCCTGCTCTCATCATAATATTCATGATAATAATGAGAAATAGAGTTTCTTGTTTTCTTGCCTGGGCCCAGAGTTCTCCTGCTTTCCATTTGCCACCTTCCCAGAGTCCTCCCTAAAAATGCTTTGCTCAAACATATTCCATATTCGAGTTTTTTTTTAAGTTTTTTTCTTCCTTAGTCTCTATCCCTAATTCATGCAACTAACTGGCCCCCCCATGCACAGGCACGCGCGCACACACACACACACACACACTCGACTTGTCCCATAATCTTTAGGGTCTCACTCCCAATTAGTTATCTTGAAAAATATCCTCACAATATTTCCAGAGCTGTTGATGGGTTCATGTAACACAAAACTACTTTTGGTAGAAAATACCAGGCCAGGGCTTAGCCAACTTTTTCTGCAAAGGGCCAGTTAGTAAATATTTTAACATACAGTCTCAGTTGCAACAACTGAACTAGGCCATTGTAATAGGAAAGCCATCATAGATAATACAGGAAGGAATGCACATGGCTGTGTTCCAACCAAAGTATTTGCAGAAACAGATGATTAGTTGATCGGCTCTGTGAGCTGTCGGGTGCTGACCTCTGCCACAAAGGAATGAGTAGTGGTGGTGATCTCAGATGTTCAGGCAGGTTACTAGCAATGAGCTTTAGAGCGGGAGAGGGCTTTGACACCCTCTCTCTTTTACCCCCCTGCCTGAATGTCCCCAGGATGCGGGCAGGGCTGGGTAGAGGCTCTCACTCTGGATCCCAACCCCCTCACCCCCTGGAGTTAGTTGAGCCAGTGACTGGCCCGGGCTGGTTTGGAGGATGGAAATTTACAAGTGGGCTGAGAGCCCTCTCTCTGCCAAGGACTGATTCAGAGTTCAGGGATTAAGCCTCTGGCGTGGGGATTAAACTGCAGTTTCACAGGCTAGGACCTTGCCGGCACCAGACGCGGGGCAGGCCCGTTGTAGCACATACTGTTAGCCCTGAGAAGGTCCTCACCCCGGGGTGTGGGCCTGAAAGTAATGAAAGAAATAAGGGGCCCAGGTTTTCTGCTTTCAATCTTGACTTTTTTATATTTCGGCTGAATCTGAGATGAGAACAAACTTTGGAAACAACCAAGGAGCATGAAGGAATTTATCCCCAAGGCCAAGAGTGAGTAAACTGCAGAGTGTTAAGTTCTCAGTAGGGATGTATAGAAGCGTGGGCACAGAACTCACATTCCATCCCTGCGCTTTGTTCTGCTTGCTCCATGGTGCTGCTTCCTGTGGGTCTCGAAAGTGGCTCCCCATTTCCAGGAGCTCAGCGTGCATGTGCCTACACTCAGGACTATTTCAAAGGAGCTTTCTGTTAGCCTATGGTCATGTTGGCCCCTCCTGTTGCTGTCAGTCATCCAGTAAACACTGCTCTTGGGACAGCCCTTGAACACTAGAGCTTGAAGAAGATGCCCCTGGGTCAGTAGGGACTTCTGGGTCAGTCCTTTGTTTCTCATGGGGGCATTGAGACCCAGAGAAGGATGTGAGTGGTTTAGTTAAACACTGATCTGAGGCAGATGGTAGACTAGAATCCAGTTTTCTGGGCTTCTAGTCCTGTGGTTCATTCATTGCACAGCTCTGCACTGTTGCCCATGATGATAAAGGTCATGGGGGTATGGGCACCCATGGTGGATTTAAAGTCAAATCAAAGAAGTAAAGGCTCTTTGACTTTGAGATGGAAACAAATTTTTGCCTCATTCTGTAGCTCTAACTTCATCAAATCATGTAAAAGTCAGTTTTTGTTTATTTACCTGGAGGCTATGATCCTGTATCAGTCAGGGTAGGTTGAGTTATGTTGTGGAGACAAATAAGCCCCAAAGTTAAGTGGTTTACAAACCAGAGTTGTATTTCTCACTCATGCTATGTGTCTGTTGTAAGCTGCTGTGTTCTTGCTCCTTATCTCCTTATTCTAGGACTGAGGCTGGCAAAGCTGCCTCTATCCCAGGGTTGGAGAACTCTAGATCATGGGCCAAATCCAGTCTGTCATCTGGTTCTGTAAATATAAATATATTTCACTGAAACGTAGATATGTTTATTCATAGATACATTTATTATTCATAGATATGGAACATAGATATTATTTATGGATGCTTTTGCATTATATCAACAGAACCGAGTATTTGTAATAGTGGTAGTATGGCCCACAATGCCCCAAATCTTTATTTTCTGAACGTTTTTAGAACAAGTTGGCTGACTCTGAGTCAATGTTGTACACTGACAGGAGAAAAAGAGAGCTAACTGCAAGCTGGTTCTAAAAACTTCTTCCCAGAAGTGACACACAGTCATTTCTGTTCACATTTCCTACACTCAAACAAGACTTGTGGGCCACTCTTGAGTTCACCAAAGATGGTTGGAAAATCAACCTATTTCAACGTGATTTATATTCTATTTGTACAGAAGTGGACTCTCTCTAACTTAAGCAGAAGAAAGATTTACGTGAGGGGTGTTGGGTAATCACACAATTGATATGAACAATCTGAAAAAACAGGCCCCAGAGGAAGAGAAGAAGCAGCAGCACCGAAATCCCACCACAGCCATGGCCTCTGTGAATTGTGCCTACTGGCGTCGCCTACACTCCCGTTCCTGAGCCACTGCCCACGTCCCTGAAGCCACTGTGAGTAATTTACACTTGGACCTTAGCCTGCATGTCACTCCCTCAAGATTTAAAGTGCTGGGTGGGTGCCACTGACTGACCACATTTAAGTCACGGGGTCATGTCCCAGCAGCTGAGAGGGCTGGGAAAATGAGTATCAGGGTATCAGGGGTTTGTTTTTGTTTTCCCTTTCATCTTTGGAAGGGGGAAGGAAGGGACCCCTACTTATAAAGACTTACAAAAGGAGAAATTTCATCAACATAAGAATCCATGCTGGGAAGCCTGCAAAGCCCAGGCATCATCCATTCTAATCTTCCAGTACTGGTAGCTGGAGGCTGGACAGAGGGTGGCAGAGTTTGGCGTTGCTTTGGGTTTAACCTCATCATTGACATTTGTGCAGCCTTATCTTTCAGGATGCTTTAGGCAGGTGGCCCAGAAAGATCGGTGAAAAGGTAGGGTAGCTTCCTCCCTCCTTGTTGTTCAGAAGCCAGAATGACATTCATTACCTGGGCTTTTCTTATCCCCCTCCTCATCCATTCATCACTCCATCCCTGTAAAAGACCTCCACTATTTTGTAAAAAGTAAGTCAGAAATCTAGTCATGGCCAGCATGAGAGGGACAGGAATGTATCTGGAAATCAAACTGAATATGTTTTGCATTGTTGCTCCCACTAGATAATTCTACTGGTGTGAATCATGGGACTGGATTTTGTCTAAGCACCTGTACTGTCACAGGGTGCAAGGCAGGGGTTGTTTGACAAGCAGAGGTGGGGTTCGGTTTTGGAGGGGTGAGCTCCAAAGATACAGAATATACCTTCAGGTGGGGTTCATGGAGGTCACTCCAACCATGATGCCTTTTCACAAAGGGCCTCCAGTCTGACCCTTTGAGTTCATTTCCAAATGAAATTATGTATAGTCTAAAAGGTTGAACAAGAATAACTTAAAACTTTGCATCCCATTCCCAGAACTTGCTCTCTACAAGCTAATATTTCTAACAAATCTTCTATGTTTTGAGTAACCCAATTACATTGCATCATACTTTTTGCATTAAAAACATTAATTTGTTTGGTGAGAGTATTTGACCACAGCTTTTTTAAACTCTATGTTCATATTCTTTTCTTTTCTTTCTTTCTTTTTTTTTTTTTCAGTGAATTTGAAGTCTCAGAATGTGGATGTGGTGTGGAAAATTCTGGATTGTTAATGCTTCTCCATCTGAGATGAGTAAAGCAGGCAGATTTAGAGTTTCTAAAAGACATGAATCCCCAAACAGAAAAAGCTGGTGTGATAATCCAGGGGTACAGGATGTGTTAGAACTTGGAGTTGTGGATCTAAGAACTCAGAACTCTTATTTGTCCCGTGTGTGGTTGCATCTTGAATAATTGCCTTGGAATGGATTAATGGTCAAGGGCTTCCTAGAAGGCTGGGATGTACATGGGATGGCCCCACACTGTTACTGAAAATACCTAATGGAAATTATTTATATGAGGTAGGTTTACATCTCTTTCTGGTGTCAGATATGTTAAAAAAATGGCTAAGAGATAAAAAGTACACCCAGCCTTGGGATTTTGTCAGCAGGTTTCTATACTGTCTGAGTTCCACAGGTTTTTGCTAAGGTTTTGGTTGGGACCTGGAGACAGGACTATATCCCAAGGGTCCACAAAGATATGGTGACTTTCCCATGGCTCTGTAATGTGTGATGAACAGGGAAATGTGGGGATTAAGCTCAGGACACTAAATGGGAGCCCAAGAATTGGGATGAGATAAGAGCAGGATAGCAAAACAGGTCAGCAAGTTAATTGTCCAAATAAGATGGAAGCAGGTTGGGGAAAGGTGGAGGGGCAAAGTGGACTTTTCCTTCTTTAGTCCCTCTTGGCTTTAGAGTCTGATACTACCATTGGGTTCTGCAGCCCATCCTGACTAGGGAAGCTTCCATTACACAGGCCCCACTCCTTCTGTCGGTGGAAAGTGGAGAATGTCTCAGAGTTGGCAATCCAGTTTCTGCTTGGGATCAGACCCTGAAAGCAAGGCTAAATTTTTTGAGTCCTGGATCTTACTCACTTCCCTTCAGCCCTCAAGTGGCATCATGGGCCTGGCAGTTGCTCATCTAGAACCTTATTGCTGCCAACCAAGCTGACTTCCTTTATCTCTGTGTCACCTTCTCTGGCATCACATGCAAAATCAGCCTTCTCAGAGGACCCAAATCAAAGTCAGGTATAAGTAGCCATAACTGGGTATCCATGTTGAGCTCCACGTTCTTCCGTTTTCTTTGCTCTGCAGAGGAGCTTGACCAGGGAAGGAGGCTGCGGGCTTCTTCTGTCACCAACGATCCCCCTGCTCTGGTCTGACCCGGGTTCCCCAAGTACAGTGGTCCTCCCAGGAGGCTCTCTTGAAATTGTCAGAAGATGGTTTGGGGCACTGTAGAGCTCAGCCAGGCCTCTGATGACCAATGGTGACTTTGTTCTTCATCTTTGTGTTTGCTGCTGCTGGAAATGGTTTCAAACGTCTGGAGTCAAGTTTGCCTTTTCTAAGAATACTTCTCATGCTCTATTCTTATAAGAGAGAAAAAAGCCTCCATCCCCATTCCATGTATTATACATGATTAAAGCTTTTCCCCTCATTCCCACTCTCAAGGTTATTATTTTTATTGATGACAAATGGGAGATTTTGGTTTCTCATTATCTGCTTCACAAAAAAGAGTATGCTATTGGTCAAATGAAATCTACAATTTTACATTGTTCTTAAAAAATATTTTATTTATCTATTTATTTATTTGAGAGAGAGAGAGCGAGCAAGCACATATGCTGGGGGAGGGGCAGAGAGAGAATCTCAGGCAGACTCTGTGTTGAGCATAGAGCCTCAGGTGGAGCTTGATCTCATGATGCTGAGATCATGATCTGAGTCAATATCAAGAATCAGACCCTTACTTTTTAAATGACCCATATTCAGTGTAATAGAGCCATCATATTTCACCATACTAGTTCAATCTTAGTATTTCAGTAGCTTAGGGATCACCTGGTCCAACCTCACATTTTACAAATAGGAAAGTGAGTCATGGAGAGGAAAAGTAACTTTTCCAAAGTCATATCAAAGTGTACCTTCACAAATGCTCTTCCTGCATCTTGGCCCAGTGCTTTTGCTATAAGCTTCTTTTCCTTTAATGATCCTGCCACTTCCTTTCTATGGACTATTCTGAGCTAAAGAATTATCAAACAATTGTATTTTTAAAGGGCTAAATAAGCACTTTTCAGTTGCACAAATTGAAGCCTGAGGTAGAAAGTAGAATTGTGATATGGGCATCAGAAAGTCTGAGGGCTCCTCCCACCTGTTCAGGTCTCTAATGCTCATGGCACTTCTGTGCTTTGGCATCAGAAAATCCAGGGCAGGGCTGGGGGCATGTTGAGAGACCCAAGGAATGGGATGGGGTAAGAGGAGATGTGGGTGTGCTGGACAGGAGGGCAGTGAAGCAGCGTGGAGCCCGAGGAGGCATCGGGCTGGGGGACAGCCCACAATACACTTCAAATAAATAGTGCTTTTCCAACTGGTGTTTACCATTCTTAGTTGTGGATATTTGGGGGAGGCTCAAGAAAATGTTTTCACAGCCCTTGGGGATCGTGTAATGAGAAGCATGTGTAAACTGAATGTTGAAGGAGACACACCTGGGACACATTTGACCCATGACAGATACTCATGTGGGAAAAAAGCCAATGTTTTTGGAGCTGGCCTATTTTATGAAAAGATGTCTATCAAAACAAACACAAATGCACAAATAAAGCAACAACAACAACAAATACCACAGAGCCTGAGATTTAGGCATCGTTTTCTGAACAAAAGACTCAGCAACACCAAAGCTCAGGAGGAGAAGCCGTAAAGAAAATGCCACAGTCTAAAGGAAGGGCTGTCTTACTTCTGCCTCATGTGCATCCCCCGTGGGGACTATCGTGTTACTGTTCTAATGAAAAGCAGGCACTTTAAAAATGACTTCATACCAAATGAAAAATGATTCTAAGCTGAGTATGGCTTGTAGGGGGGTGAGCATGAGACTCGCATGGGGGTATCTGTGGCTCCTCTGACCCTCAGGGCCAGGGTTACCAGGGAAGTAGAGATCCAGCTGATTTGAACAAAAATGCCACATGGTGTGGGGCGGGGGGGAAGGGTGTGTGTCTTCAGACTCTGCACATACCATGTATTTTGTTCTCTTTGCTACTAGAATGTGAAAAAGCAAAACCATGTCTTACTGGTCTTGGTTCAAGGACCCCTGGAGTTCTAGATTTTATTATGTAGCAAATGGGGAACCACTGAAGGCTTCCTTGGTCAAACACTGTCCTTGACTTAGAATAAGGAGCCCTTCACGATGAGGTATTTTCTTCTTCTTGTACTGTTTCCCAATCTTGCACTAAAGTTCAGTTTTTCAAATCTGGGTCACAAAATGTCCCAGAGTTTCTCATACCCTTCTTCCTTTGGCAATATAATTCTCTCTTCTGCACAACACTCCATCCCTATTTGCTTGGCTCATGCCTGTTCAAAAATCACTTCACCCTGAGTTCCTGCCTCTCTCTCTTAGCCATTGTAATGGCATCAATCATACCTATTATAGTTATGGGCAAAGTTGCGGGGGGAAGGGATTGTCTGCATTACTCATGGACTCTAAGCTCTTTGGCTGAAGGAAATGTGCTCATTCATCTTTGAATATCCAGTGCCCAGTAACAGTGAAGCAACGGGAACATAGTCGGTGCTCCATAAATAGCATTGGTTGGGTGAGTCAAGAATTTCAGGTTCATGGGTTCATACAGCTCCACCTGATTGGACAACTTTGGATACAGACATTGCTGGCTCACGGACAAGCCAGCAGAGGTAACTAAACCCAAAGAAGAGAATTCTGGTTCTCCTTCCTCTTTCCAGATATCTCTGGAAATTGCTGGAAACAAAAGATTTGCTAACCAAAAGAAACGTAGCTCGTTGCAAACCCCATAGTTTCCACTACCTTCCAGCATCTTGGTTATTGTTCTCTATAGAACTCCAAGACAAATAAAAGGAGTGCAGTAGACTATGGGACTTCATGGTGGACTTCTTTGCTTTTGTTCAGTGTGGTTTTGAGTTCCGTCCTTGGGGCGCTTACAGTCTAAGTGTGAGTATTACCAAGTAAGTGAAAATTGTAGTTATCAAAGAACTGTTGGGCTGATGACGGCACATTTGCAATTTCAGAGCTGAATTGCACATTTGCAATTTCAAAGCTTTATTTTATACATTAATGCAAAGGAATAAGTAATGTGAAACTTTAGTCACTGTGACAAGATCTGTGAATAACACAGGGCTCCTAGGGTTATAAATAAAAACCCAGCCTTGATAAGCTTAAACAAGGACGGGGAATTTATTTACTTGCAGAGTTGAAAAATCCAGAGGAAGTCTGGCTTCAAGCATGGGTTGATTCTGGGGCTCAAATGAAATCATCAAGGTAATCTTTTCCCGTGGCTCAGTTCTGTCTGCCCCTGTATTTGCTTCATTTCCAGGTGCCGTCTTGTGGCTTCCATAGGTCCAAGTTCATACTCTCCAGGTCCCTACTAAATGTAAGAGAAGATAATGTTTCCTCCTGGAATCACCTACTCCAGTCCTGGGATTCATTCTGGTTAGGTCACCTTGAGGCAGGTACCCCCCTTATCCATCTCTGTGGCTCTGTGGGTTGGATGTCCTGAGGGTCCAGGCTTGTGACTTTTTTTTTAAAGATTTTATTTATTTACTTGACAGAGAGAGATTACAAGTAGGCAGAGAGGCAGGCAGAGAGAGAGAGGAGGAAGCAGGCTCCCTGCTGAGCAGAGAGCCCGATTCGGGGCTTGATCCCAGGACCATGGGATCATGACCTGAGCCGAAGGCAGAGGCTTTAACCCACTGAGCCACCCAGGCACCCCAGGCTTGTGACATTTGCTCCACTTTGGAGCCTGGGGGTAAGGGTAAGGCTCTTCCCAAGTCATATTTCCAGAGGAGGTGACATGACTCAAGTCACCAAAACAGGGGAGGATGCATTTTGGAAGTCAGGCCAAATCATTTGTTTTCCACTCCATGGACATAAAAATGGAAGTACAGCTCGATTATTCCCAGAACTTATCATCAAAGAACAAAAACATGAATACTGTGTCCTGACTGTGGTCCGGGCCAACTCTGTACAAAGTATTCCTTTTTCACTTGATGCTTAAAGTTTGGGAGATGGCCCTATTATACAGGTGAAATAAGAATAAAACCTTGACTCTGAAGGGTGAAGATACTTTCCATACGCATGTGAGATGCCTTCTTTTTGAGAAGTCTTTATAATCCCTGACTATGTAATACAAAAAGGGTATGTCCTACTGACTGTTTCTTTGTCAGAAATTCTTTTTTTAAATATATTTATTATTTTTATTTTTTTAAATTTCTTTTCAGCGTAACAGAATTCATAGTTTTTGCACCATACCCAGTGCTCCATGCAATGCGTGCCCTCCATAATACCCACCACCTGGCTTTCCCAACCTCCCACCCCCCGCCCCTTCAAAACCTTCAGGTTGTTTTCCAGAGTCCATAGTCTCTCATGGTTCATCTCCCCCTCCAATTTCCCTCAACTCCCTTCTCCTCTCCATCTCCCCATGTCCTCCTTGTTATTTGTTATGCTCCGCAAATAAGTGAAACCATATGATAATTGACTCTCTCTGCTTGACAGAAATTCTTAGTTGGAAGCCAGGCAAGGAAACAGGAGAAGGGCTGAAGCCAGGAGGCTCTATAGCTCTGGGCAGGAGTGGAGAGCACCCAGGTCTGGAAGGAGCTGGGTGAAGGGATGGAGAAACCTCTCTTCTCTGCTTTTGCAACTATACTCAAGAGGGACATCTATGGGAGAGTCATTTACATTTACTCATTTATTCACCTCTCAGACATTTTGTGAACATCCCCCAACCTCCCAACCATGTACTAGAAAGACATTACAGTACCCAGCACACTGTATCTTCCCAATAAACATGTGTTCAAAGAATGAAATCTAGACAAACAACTTTCATGTCATAATTAGGGATATAAGGTCAAAAATGAAAATACATCACTGGTTTACACAGTGTCACTGAACTTCTGGACTGGTGGAAGTACTGGGTAACAGATCCTCTCTGATTTGAATGGTGAGATAAAGGTGATCAGTAAAAAGAATAACATTACCAATGGTTAACATTGGAGTTTCCTAGTTATATCTATGCTAATTTTCTTTGCACCCATTATCCCATTTAATTACCTACAATGACTCTACGACTGGTTACTATCAATTATCCTCATTTTAGAGAAGATGGAGTAAAGGCAACAAGAGGTTAACTAATGTCCATGGTCATGCAGGCAATAGTCAATGGATCCAGGGCCTTCCGGAACATGAATCTGCTTCCAGAGTTGAGGCTCAGTACTAGAGATTGTAGGTGTGCCAGAAGGGTGTTGGGACAAAAGGACAAAAGTCGCAGATTTATTAACATTGCTTACCAGGAAAAACTGTTGGCACTGAACCAAACCAGGAAGCTTCCAGTAGGGCTTTGTGTTCTCCCCTCTCTCTTTGTTATGCAGCAAAGCTGAACATAGAAGGGTATCACTGTATTTTAAGCTCTTAGCGCTGACTTCCAATTGGATCAAACAAAGATGGATACCAAGCAGAAAAGACTCAAGACAGGGGACATGGGAGGAGAATTGGGAAATGGGTTTTACTTAAACCCTACACTTAAACCTTCCCCTGTGTTTTTCCTCTTGTGGGTCTACAGTTTCCTTTGCTCTCAGATAGAGATTACAAATCCCAGCACAGATACTTATTTTTAAATTTTGCTTTCACTTAAGCAACATGGTGAGTAGGGTCACTCAAGTTTTGTCATATGCTTCACTAATATGGGAAGAGGACTAAACCATCAAGCCAAGGCTTTGAAGAACGTGTCTTATCAGAGTTTTTTGGCATTTGCCAATAGAAAAACTTTCTGTTTTTTAATGGCCATTTCTCCTTGTTATTTCTATGTAGTTATACTATAAGAGGTGGAGAGATGTGGGCATGTGCCAGAACGTTAAAAGAAAATTTACACTGAACACAGTGTAATAACTATGATTCTTTCTCTTTTATTAAAAAGTTGGGTTTGGAGGCAAGTTGTGTTTGTAGTTCTCACAGCTATGGTGTTAATACAACACCTAATGCCCATCAAGACTTGAGTAGGTTGAACTGTTTTGAAGACCGCAAGCTCTATCCCATGCACTTGGTCATCATTTGGAAGCAGACTGAGGTGTTGCCATGTGCTGTTAGGATTGGTTTTCCTGGAATAGCTAGGGTTGCATAATTTCAAAATCATCAGTAGCACTTTACTGCTGGGAAGTGCTTGGAAGTTCCAAGTTCTTGGAAGTTCCAAGTTCTTGGAACTTGGAGTTCTTGTTATGGATGGGCATGGCCTTCAACATCCCTGTGCTTGGTAATAGAGCTGGATCCTCTCAAAAGCCGCTTGGCCTTGCCTGCAAGCCCCACCCTTTCAAGAGGAAGGGTATTTTCTCTGGAAAGAGGCCCTGATTGATTATGGCAAGTCTCAGACAGCTTTAACCGTAAGATCCCCTGCATACTATACTGGATACTTGATGGCTGTTGTTTTGCCTGGACTTCTTCCCACTCATAAACACTCTCTGGTCTTGAATTTTTTTTTTTTTTTTGTTCTTGAAGGCTGCAGAAGAAAAACAACAATTCTTTAACACAAACCTAGCTGGAAATGGGCCAAAACCTTCATGGGGGAAGAGTAGCCATATCTTGTCACTTGAGCCTTCTGTTGCTTTTTGTATTCTTATTTATTTAACTTTAATGGAACCTCACTGTGAAAAGCATTACTGTGCTTTGTAAAGGGACGTTTCTCTGGGGTACAGTTGCTTGGCTCAGCTACTCACTAGCTGTGTGATTTTGGGTAAGTTACTGAATCTTTCTGTGCCTCAGATTTTCCTGTCTACAAATCAGGTTAATAAGAGGCATATCATTACAGAAGTTCCCTGTGTGTGAAATGAGATAAACATATGCCAGTACCTAGAGCAGTGCCTGGCATACAGAAATCATCTGACTGATGTTAATTATTATTATAGCAATTATATAGAATATACATATAATATATATTCTTTTTCTGCATTTCCTTCCTGACATGAATTTGACTATTTGGGTGTGGTACAAATATCTAGATATATTAAAGTGAATACATGCCAGACATCTGAGGCCATGTCTTGTAATTTGAATTCATTAATTCCTTTGTTCATTCATTCATTCACACAATGCACACACACTGTGGCAGGCATTAGGCTGGGCTTTGAGAGACTGGGGAAGGGCAAGGTAGGTGCTTCCATGTACTCTGAGTTTCCAGTCCTCATGCTTGGATAATTCCTGTAAAGGAGGAGCACAAAGAATCAGTGCTAAGGTCCTCAGACTGGCTTCAGCATAGGGGTTTGGGAAGGCTCTGGGGGCTAGCTTGTAGCTGTATTTTTTCTTGGGTGGGGCAGGAGTTGTATGGCATTTATCCACTGACCAATCAGCAGGTCAGATCTGGGGCTGTCCAGCTTTGAGGGAGTTTGGGAGGGAGTTTAAATTGATGGAATTATAAGTTTCTTTTAAAAAATGAGATTCACTTTATTTTTTAAAAAAGATTTTATTTATTTATTTATTTGTGAGAGAGATGGGGAGAGCATGAGTGGGGGCAAGGGCAAATGGAAAGGGAGAGGGATAAGCTGAGTACAGAGCTAGACTTGGGCTTGATCCCAGGACCCTGAGATCATGACCCAAGCTGAAGTCAGGCAGTTAACTGACTGAGCCACCCACACACCCTGCAGAAATGAGATTCTGTGAATCCATCAATCTCTGACATTTATCAAGGCAAAGCGCTGAGCTAGGGTAAGGAATAGGCAGAGTGGGCCTTGAGGGTAGAAAATACAAGAAAGAGAACACCTGCTCTTAAGGAACTTACAGTCTTTTATTGGGAAGACAAAGCACATGTGTATGAAAAGACAATGTCAGGTCATCCCTGACTTAAATAAGTGAAGTTTGTATCTGTCTCTTGCAGTACAATGGTCCATTTAGGCAGCACAGGAAAATGCATTGCTTCTGAGTTGTCCAGACCTGCCAGCTTACTGCCTGGGATGTGGAATGCCCTTCCTGGAGAGCAGGAATGATCTTCGATTTTCCACATGGCTGTGCCTACTCAGGCAGCCTTGACAGTCTGCCTCTCACTTGCCAGGGCTTCTGTTTCTCCACTCTGTGGGCCCGGCAGGATGAAGCATTGCCTCTCTGTGTGCCCACAGTAGGTTGCATAGACATAGCTCCTCTATCAGGGTATCTTCCACATGACTTGGGAGTGGTTTATAGGTCTCTGCTGGCTTCCGTTGAGGATTGTTTAATTTATCTCTTCCTATATTACCAACCACCTCTGAACTACAGCCACTTAATTACCTGTAATTCTGAGAATCGGGAATTTGGGTGGGTCAGGGTGCAGCTTGCCACTGAACCGCACAGTGCTGCTGCTGCCTTCTATAGTTCTTCTGGGGCTGGAGGAACCACCAAGGCTTCCCTCACATGCCTGGGGCCTTGGTCCTGGCTGTCGGCTAGGGTAGTCTCAGTTCTTGTCTGAGCAGCCTCTCCCTCTCCAGCAGTCTATTACCACTTAACAGTCTAGCTGGAGCCTTGTTCTATGCCAGCTGGCTTCTAAGAGTGCAAAAATGGAAGGGACAATATCTCTGGAGACCTAGCCTAGAAGGCGCACATAGCCACACTTTGGCCAAAGCAAGACACAGGGATGTCCAGATTCAAGGAGAGGAGAAATAAAGTCTACCTTTTGATGGCATGCATGGTAAAGCCATGCTGCAGAAGAACACAAAGTGAATGGGGGGGGGGATTGATGTGACCATCTTTGGTAACGTCTTATTCTCAACACTTAGCACATGCCTGGAACATGGAATTTGCTTGAGAGTGATAAGATCTGGCATTTAACAAGCTCACTTACTTAGGCATTTACGTGTATTAGCTTGTTAAATGCTCACAACTCTTTGAGGTGTTATTATCCCCATTTTGCTGAGCAAATTGAGGCTTGGAGATGCTGGGAAAACTGCCCAAGGTTGTCAAACTAGTAAAATGTGGAACTAGAAATCAGACTCAGCAGCTTGGCTCCAGAGGTTAAGCACAGAATATTCTACCAAAAAACTGAATGATCAGGTTTTTTTGTGGTTTACTCTTCCTTGGGATCATTTGTCACCATTATAGCCCTGTGGCTGCTTCTCTTGTTACCTTGTTCAGACTTGAAGGAAGTAGATGACACCTAAAAGGCAGGATCCTTTGAAATCAGAAGGGACAGAAGCATACCATGTGGGCTGGGGTCAACCTTTGAATACACTTCTGACTCATCTTTTTCCCTTTCTGAAGGCAAATATCTCTACTGTCCATGCCTTGCAACAACTGGTTTCCAAAAGTAAAGCTTCTCTGTGATGAGATGCCAGTTGGTGGTGGAATCTCACATTTTGGTGAGATTTTCATAGAGTTTATATTTATCCACAGTTAAAGCTATGAAGTCACTCCTTCTAACTTTTTTGGAATTAATAGGTTGCAAGAATGGATTGTAGATGATTTTTAGTGAAGATACTTGGCAACAAAAATTTTGGCAGGCCTGTGTTCATTATCAAATATACCAATTCCAACATTCTACTGGTTCTTTGATCCCAAAGTCTGGGATCCTCTGCTCTAGCAGAAAAAGGAGGTAGGATGGTAGGTCCCTGAAGAGCACGGGCTGTGGGGTTGCACTGACTCCCACACCATCCTTGAACATTGAGAGTTTCACGTTGTCTTTCTTCTTAACTATTCCTTGGCTTTGCTATTGCATTAGCAAGGTGGAATTGGGATGGTTGTAATTTGATGGTATTATTTGCAGAAAATACTTTCTTAGAAGAACACTGGCATATAGAAATGCACAATAAATGTGAGACAACATTATTATTATTGATCCCTATGAGATCCCTGTAGACATTGATGAGTGGAATTCTTGTAACTATTTTCCCCTAACTGGCCCAGGTCAAGTAATTAACATTCCCTGATCAGCTCCATGAAGACAGAGATGTGGAGATGCAGAAACATCAGCGACTAGCTGAAAGCCCCATAGATTCCTGAAACAAAATCAAGCTACCAGAATAAGAGAGCTTTGTCCTCAAATTCTTAAGCCAACCAAAGAATTATCTCTAGGTTCTTAAGAGTCCTGGCTAAAAGATTTGAATTGCAATAAAATTCTGCTTTTTAAAAGATATAAGTGAATAATGAAATTTTATCAGAAATAATTTTAATGTTCTTAAAATTGCATCTAGTAGAGGAGATTCTAGGAAGATAGCTGTCAGCAAGCACTTCTGGTACCCTCTTTGTTTAATTCCTTATGATCACCTCTTAGCTGTCCCAGAAGCGTAGTTTGTGGGCTTGCAATTAGGCAGAATGGGAAGGGTGTGACCCCGAGTCTTCCAAGGGCTAGAGAAGGCTGAGCAGGTGTATTTTTGTACCCCTAATAGGAGCATGTCTGAGGGAGGGTGGTAGAACTCCATAGTCCTCAGAGATCTATGACCCCTAGAATGTATGTCATGCTTCTCTTTTACATAATTCTAAGTGGACCTTGGGATCTCCCAAGCCCCAGAATGCTGACAGATGTCTGGTGTGTTGGTTTCCTTTCTTCCCCTGATTCTGGGCAAAGGCATACCTTTCTGCTGAGAATCCCAGGAGGAATAGGGCCTTTCTTCTGGTGCCTCATACAAGCCTGTCACTATGCCAGCGGGGATCTGCACTTTATGAGATCATTACAGCTTAAATTTCCCCACCAATCTGACTTGAGCCCTGAGGGTGAAGACAAACAGAAACAGGTAAAGAAAAGCTACAAGGCAACCCCAAAGAGAAGGAACAAACCAAACTCTGAGAACAGGGGTTGAAGGAAACAAAGAAATGTCAACTTGAACAATAAAAAATAATACAACACCGGATACTTGGAGATGAGAAAAATAACCTTTTTATTTAAAAATTCAGTAGCTCAGTGAAAGAAGAACATCACTATTAAGAACAGAAAGTGTTGTTATGGAAGATCAAATGGAAGGAAAGAAAGACTTCAAAGAGCAAAAGGACATAGAGTAATCGTAATGAAACGTTGATAAGTTAGTAATGAAAATATAATACAGTACAATATAATACAATAAATGTTATGTAAAGAAAATAATGCTTTATTAGGCCTGAATCGATGGGATGCTGGGTGAGTGACAGGTTATGCAGCAGACTTCCCAAGAAGGCTAAAGATGTTTGTTGTCCTGGATGGAGCTCAGATACCATGGTACAAGAATGTGTCAATCACTCCATACAGGGAAGGCAGGAAACAGGTATGCAAAGGTGTTAGTCCTTTTTCTTGTTTGATCCTGCTGTTCTTTTTATTGGCATAGCAGGCTGTGCCCACTGACAGACATGAGCAACATGTTTTGGCTTGATGCCAAGTAGAGGGAAACATTGGCTAGGTATTAAAGAACTTTTTAGACAATAAGAGTTGTTGAAAAACCAGAATGTATCATCTCAGATGTTGGTTGAGATATCATCCCTTTCAGTGTTTAGAGGAAGAACTGAAAATATCGTTAAGTGTAGTCATTGGCTTCAAGTACTAGCTGACAGACCCATGAGCTCCCTTGCTTGGAAAATAAACAATGTGATTTCCTCAGCTTTCTCAGTATCATGTTGGGCTCACAACATTTACTAGCATATCATGAACCACTTGATTTGGTCATGAATTTAAAAAAAAATCTTTGAAATGGTTGTTCTAGTAGATGGGGCTGTGGAAGGGATGGTGTGTGATCGAGGTGTAGGAGGAAGGGTACACATGGATATGGCAGCTTTTTCTGCTCATCTGTATACCAGCTAGGCTACAGCTCCTGGAATCCCTTGCAGTAAAAAATGAAAGTATTCCATGGAATGGGAATGGAAACTAATGTGTGCTGTGTCTAAGCCTGACCCATAAAACCTGCATTCAACACCCTTCAAGTCCTTTTACTTGCAAATGACTCTGAGGCCTTAAAGGAAGGCAGAAATTTAATATGGAAGGAACCTGGGTCTCTGAATCTCACAGTGCAGGACAGTTTCTTCTTTACCAGAATCACCTGCATTGCTCATTATAACTGTAAGAATAAACTCTTGTGCAACTAGTCATTGAGATATTGGTTCTTGTTTGTTACAGCAGCTGGCAATACCCTAAGATAGGGAACTGGCCACTGTAGGTGCACCATGGAAATTTTGTCTTGAAACATTTGAAAGTATTTTCCACAGATAAGTATCAATTATGCACTGTTGGAAAGCATATGGTGCTTTTTCCACCCAGTGTATCCTTGTACTTCTACTTTCTCGTCCCATTCCAATGTAAGCGCCTATTTAGTCAGAGCAGCCCCACCTCGGCTGAACAGCCATTTTGTTGTTTATGCCGTAAAACTTAAATTGACCCTGCCCCCCCCCCCGCCCCCCAAGGGGAACTTACTTAAAAGCAAGTCCGGGAAACCAATTCTAGGTAACAAAGTCCAAATACAAGGGTGGGTCAGGCCAGGTGGAGGTATTCAATCAGTGGGGGTGCATACTCTCTCCTAGCTACCAAGGAGTGTGGTCCCCGCCTTTTGGGTGCCAATTCTCACCAAGCTGATAGGCTAGTGCAAATGTCTACTATGGGGTAAATTGTAGTTCAATTGACCACCCGTGTGTGACCTAGCATGACTGTGCAGCTTTCTCTGTGTATTGCGATCTCATTGGCCACCTGTGTGTGGCCAGGCTCAACTGCATGGCCTTTGCTCCATAAAAGTTAGTCTGTGAGGCAGGGAGAGGTCGCCCTCTCTGTAAGGGGCGGCCCCGACCGGTCTGTTTGATGGTCGGTTTGATTCTTGATGCTTGGCGTGAAATAAAGCTTTGCTTGACCTTCGCTTTGTGTCAGTCTCACTCCTTTGACCATGGACCCATTATTGGGGGACCCAACACCAAGACTTTGTAGAACTCAATAATTAGTTGAAAAGGAACCTTGGGCATATTTCGTTTCGGCAGTGGTGTTTGGATATTTGCCACATGCTGGGATCTGCGCTAAGGTGAGGCAGGATTTCCTTCTTTCTCACAGGTGATCCATTTTTAATTGTATATTTATACCAAGTCTTTTTTATCCATCCATCCATTGCTGGACACTCAGGTTGTTTTAATATCTTGGCTATTATGAATAATGCTGCAGTGAACAGGGGGAGTGTAGCTATCTGTATGAGATCCTGATTTCAATTCCTTTGGGTATATGCCAGAAGTGGGATTACTGGATCATCTAGTAATTTTATTTTTAATTTTTTGTGGGACCTCCATACTGTTTTCCATGGTGGCTGCACCAGTTTACATTCCCACCAACTGTGCACAAGTTTTCCCTTTTCTCCACATCTTCACAAATACTTGTTATTTCTTATCTTTTGTTAATAGCCATTCTAATAGGTGGGATGTGGTTTCTCATTGTGGATTTGTTTGTATTTCCCTGATGATTGTTGATGAGTGTTGTTGAGCACATTTTCATGTACATGTTGAACATTTTTATGTTTTCTTTGAAAAACTGTCTGGTTCTTCTGCCATTAATAAATTTGCTTATTTCTTTAGCTATTTAGCTATTGAGTATGTGAGTTCTTTATCTATTTTGGATATTAACCCCTTTCAGATATATGATTTGCAAACATGTTCTCCCATTTGGTGGGTTGCCTTTTCTTTTCTCTTCTTTTTTTTCCTGTATAGTAGCTTTTTAGTTTGATGTAGTCCCATTGTTATTTGTGCTCTTGGTGTCATATCTAAGAGATTACTGCCAAGACCAATGTCAAGGAGGTTTTCCTTATAGTTCTTCTAGTAGTTTTATAGATTCAGGTCATAAATTTAAGCCTTTAATCCATTTCAAGTTTGTTTTTGGAGTGCTGTAAGACAAGGGACCAGTTTTATTCTTCTGCATGTGGTTATCCAGTTTTCCCAAAGTCATTTGTTTTAAAAACACTATTCTTTCCCTATTGAATATTCTTGGCTCCCTTGTCAAATATTACTTGACAGTATGTGTAAGGGTTTATTTCTGGGCTGTTGAGTTTGTTCCATTGGTCTATGTGTCTATAGATTTTGTTCTTCTCCCACATTGTTCTTCTTTTTCAGGATTCCTTTGGCTATTTGGGAGTCTTTGTGGTTCCATACAAATTTTAAAATTTTCTTTTTTATTCCTATGGAAAAGATCATTTGGGTTTTAGCAAGGATTACATTGAATCTGTAGGTGTCTTTGAGTAATACAGACATTTTAATAGTATTAATTCTTCTGATCCATGAACACAGGATAACTTTCTATTTGTGCCTTCTTCAATATATTTTGTAAAAGCCTTGTAGTTTTCAGTGTAAAGATCTTTCCTTGGTAATATTAATTCCTAAGTATTTTACTGTTTTTGATGCTATTGTGAATGGGAATGTTTTCTTTATTTCCTTTTTGTTTTTATAATTTTTTATTTTTTTAATTTCTTTTCAGTTTATCAGAATTCATTGTTTATGCACCACACCCAGTGCTCCATACAATACGTGCCCTCCATAATACTCACCACCAGGCTCACCCAATTCCCACCCCCTACCCCTTCAAAACCCTCAGATTGTTTTTCAGAGTCCATAGTCTCTCATGGTTCACCCCCACTTCCAATTTCCCCCAACTCCCTTCTCCTCTCCATCTCCCCATGTCCTCTGTGTTATTTCTTATGCTCCACAAATAAGTGAAACCAAATGATAATTGACTCTCTCTGCTTGACTTATTTCACTCAGCATAATCTCTTCCAGTCCTGTCCATGTTGATACAAAAGTTGCGTATTCATCCTTTCTGATGGAGGCATAATACTCCATAGTGTATATGGACCACATCTTCCTTATCCATTTGTCCGTTGAAGGGCATCTTGGTTCTTTCCACAGTTTGGTGACCGTGGCCATTGCTGCTATGAACATTGGGGTACAGATGGCCCTTTTTCCACTACATCTGTATCTTTGGGGTAAATACCCAGTAGTGCAATTGCAGGGTCATAGGGCAGCTCTATTTTCAATTTCTTAAGGAATCTTAAGATCCTGTTTTCCAAAGTGGCTGCACCAACTTGCATTCCCACCAACAGTGTAAGAGGGCTCCCCTTTCTTCACATCCTCTCCAACACACGTTGTTTCCTGTCTTGTTAATTTTGGCCATTCTAACTGGTGTATCTCAATGTGGTTTTGATTTGAATCTCCTTGATGGCTAGTGATGATGAATATTTTTTCATGTGTCTGATAGCCATTTGTATGTCTTCATTGGAGAAGTGTCTGTTCATATCTTCTGCCCATTTTTTGACATGATTATCTGTTTTGTGTGTGTTGAGTTTGAGAAGTTCTTTATAGATCTTGGATATCAGCCTTTTGTCTGTACTGTCATTTGCAAATATCTTCTCCCATTCTGTGGGTTGCCTCTTTGTTTTGTTGACTGTCTCCTTTGCTGTGCAGAAGCTTTTGATCTTGATGAAGTCCCAAAAGTTCATTTTTGCTTTTGTTTCCTTTGCCTTTGGTGACATATCTTGAAAGAAGTTGCTGTGGCTGATATCGAAGAGGTTACTGCCTATGTTCTCCTCTAGGATTCTGATGGATTCCTGCCTCACATTGAGATCCTTTATCCATTTTGAGTTTATCTTTGTGTGCGGTGTAAGAGAATCGTTGAGTTTCATTCTTCTACATATAGATGTCCAATTTTCCCAGCACCCCATTTATTGAAGAGACTTTTTTCCACTGTATATTTTTTCCTGCTTTGTCGAAGATTATTTGACCATAGAGTTGAGGGTCTATATCTGGGCTCTCTACTCTGTTCCACTGGTCTATATGTCTGTTTTTATGCCAGTACCATGCTGTCTTGGTGATAACAGCTTTGTAGTAAAGCTTGAAATCAGGCAACATGATGCACTCAGTTTTGTTTTTCTTTTTCAACATTTCTTAGCAATTTGGGGTCTCTTCTGATTCCATACAAATTTTAGGATTGTTTCCTCCAACTCTTTGAAAAATGCTGGTGGAATTTTGATCGGAATGGCATTGAAACTATAGATTGCTCTAGGCAGTATAGACATTTTAACAATGTTTATTCTTCTGATCCATGAGCATGGAATGGTCTCCCATCCTCTTTATTTCTTTTTCAGATATTTTATTAGTATATAGAAATGTAACCATTTTCTGTATGTTGATTTTATAACCTGCAACTTTACTGAATTCATTGATTAGTTCTAGCTGTTTTTTGGTGGAGACTTTAGGATTTTCTCTATATAAGATGATCATCTGCAAACAAAGACAATTTTATTTCTTCCTTTCCTATTTGGGTGCCTTTTATATCTTTTTCTTGCCTGATTGTTCTGGTTTGGTTTTCATTACTATAGTGAGTAGAGGTGTTAAGAGTAGTTACCCTTGTCTTGTTCCTCTTCTTAGAGGAAAAATTTTCAACCTTGAACCATTGAATATGGTGTTATCTGTGGGTTTGTCATATATGGCCTTTATTGTGTTAAGATATATTCCTTCTATACCAGTTTGTTGAGTTTTTAGTCATGAAAGTCTGTTGTATTTTGTCACATGATTTTTTGGGCATCTATTGATATGATTGTATGATTTTAATCTTTTATTCCATTAATGTGGTATGTCTCATTAATTGATTTCATACGTTGAACCACCTTTGCATTCCCATGATAAATCTCACCTAATCATAGTAAATGACACTTTTAATGTGCTCTTGAATTCATTTTACTAATATATTGTTGAGAACTTTTGACTAAGGTTTCTATGTCTATCAAAGATATTCGTCTATAAATTTCTTCCTTTCTTACTTTCATTCTTTGTTTTTTCATTCTTTCATTTTTCCTTCTTTTTTTTTTGAGATGGAGGAAGAGAGATGGAGAGAATGAGTTAATTGATTCAGTGAGTGTCATTTGACATAAACCCAATACCATTTCTGTAAGTTAGAAATATGAAGAAAACAGGGAACATCTCCAAACATAACATTTATTAATATTTATTGATCACAGAATATGTGCTAGGCAGTTGCTTGCATTATCTCTATAAATAACCACAGGAAATCGGAGCACCTGGGTAGCTTGGTCTGTTAAGCATCTGCCTTAGGCTCAGGTCATGATCCCAGATTCCTGGGATTGAGCTCCTCATCAGGCTCCCTGGTCAGTGGGAAGCATGCTTCTCCCTCTCACACCCCCTGCATGTGTTCCCTCTCTCACTATGTCTCTGTCTGTCAAATAAATAAATAAATAGATAAAATCTTTTTAAAAAATCATCATAAGAAATCTTAAGAGCTGTATATGTTATTATTGTATTTGGAATATTCCACAATAAATCTGTGTCTTAATTTACTTAATTTTTTCCACTCTTAACAAATATTTCAGTTTTCTTTTTATGTGGGATAGATATTGGAAAGTGGACTTGCTAGATCATAAAACATTCCAATACAAACTGCCAAATTATATTCCTCATTATATCACTGTCCTGTTCTTCCTCAATCACATTTAACATTTTCATACCCAATTTTTTTTTTTTCTAAACCAGTGCAAAAATGGCTGTCTCATCATTATTCCTAGAAATTTGGTGGCTTACAATTTTGGAGAAATCTTTCTTACAAGAACAATATACTTAAACACATTGGTTAGAGTATTATAACCAAATAAAATAAAAAACCCAAGAATGCATGGCTGAACTGGAAAAAAATAAATCAGATAATTCTTCAGGGACCAGAAACAAAAAGAAAGTGTGAACCATGGGGTAGGTGAACTTGATTTGCCTCTGAGTATATTTATTAGTCATATGGCCTCTCTAGCCAGGGTTTAATGGGCCACATGTTCAGGGAACAGGCAAAAACAAAAAGAATAAGATCCTCCATCAATCAGAAATCACCAAAGGGCTACATCTTCTATATGATATCTAGAAAAAAAAATTGGCCTAGCAGAGGGAGATATTAGGGGGACTACCTGTTTTGGCCTGGAGTCTGGCTGGAGCAGACAAAAAGGAAAATACTCACATTTAAAGATTACTCTTTCTCTAGATGTTGAAAGGATAATAAGAAAACACAACATTTCTCTAGATGTTGAAAGGATAATAAGAAAACACAACAAACAACACTACAAACATAAATAACTTTTATAAAATGTACTAATTCTTCAAAAACCACAAAATGCTAAAATTCATTCAAAATAAAATAGATAATGTGAATAGTCTTATAACTTTTAAAGAAATTAAATTCACAGTTAAAAACCTCCCAAGAAAAAAAAATCTTCAGTAGCAGATGGTTTCACTGGTGCTTTCTTCCAAACATTAAAGAAATAATACCAATTTTCTAATTTCTGCCAGAAAATAGAAGAGGAAATATATTCTAACTTATTTTGTGTTGCTGGCCTTATCTTAATAACAAAAGTAGACAAAAATAGCACAGAAAAAGAAAACCATAGACCAATATCCTTCAGAAACATAGACACAAAAAATCCTCAACAAAATATTAGCAAATGGAGCCTAGCATTATATTAGAAGACTAAAACACCCCAACCAAGCGGGGCTTATTCCAGGAATGCAAGTCTGGTTCAATACTTAAAAAATAATAAAATCCGCTATATTAAGAGTCTAAAGAGAAAAACCATATGGCCATAGCATTCAACGCAGAAAAAGCATTTGACAAATTTCAACACTCATTTATGATTAAAAACCCTCAGTATAGTAGGAACCGAAAAGAGGTAGGAGATGCAAGAAGGAGTTCTGAGTAAGTAAAACTGTTAAATAGGAATGAGTCTAAGTAATCATTGGTTAAAACAATGTCTAATTGTTAACAGTTGGAGATGGTACTAAATATGTAACAATTCTATATAAATCAGAAGAGGATGTGTTTTTTAAAAAAGCCTATCAAGTTTCTTTTGTTATTCAGGTATCGACAAATTTGGACTTAGTAAAGTCAAATATCCATGTTAAAATTGTTAGAGTAGCCACTGAAAGAATAGCAAGAAAGTATGTAATACCTATACTAATGCAGGAGAACACAGGCATAAAGGAAGAAAATGAACTCAAAAATCCTAAGAAATGCAAAGCAAGTCATGATAATAATAGTAACAAAACAACAACCATCATGAAAGTAACTTTTATAAAGAGGACAAATAAAAAATGCAAAATAAGATGAAGAAATGTGTTTTTAATCAGTAGGCCAGGTTGCACTGGGTTTATAAACCTGCCAGCTTTCTCACTGGGAGTAGGCTGCAACAATAAATGTTTGTTCCTTGCTCACTCTGCACGTCTGTACTGTGGGTCCAGCGTGGTCCTGCCACACCTTGCCAGCAATTCTAGTCCCATGCTCACAGAGCAGCCTCTGTCCTGAACACTGGGGGGTTTTGTGGCAGAGGAAAAGGAAATGTGGCAAATCATCGTGAACGACACACCTTACTACATATTACACTGGCAAGCCACATGGGCACTGTTGAGATCAGGTGGGTAAATGCAAAGTTGAAATCTTCAAAGAAAGTCTACTTCAGAAATGGACAAAGTATTTGATGAATGCAATATGTGACAAAACAAACCCAAAGATATAAGAAAGTACATTTAATGTAAATACACTAAACTCTTCAGTTAAAAGACAAAAATTATCAGAAGTTTTTTTTAATCATTTCTACGCCTTTTATAAAGGTTCCATTAGTAACACAAGGACACAGAATGAGAGCAATAGACAAAAAAAAAAAAAAATTAGGTGACAGATAATTGGTAACCAAAAAAAAAAAAAGCTAAAATAACCATATTAACAGGAGTCTAAACATATTTTAAGACAAGAACTATTATTAAAGTCACTCTGCATTAGCAAAGGTTAAATTTTAAATAGTATGGTCTTAATTATCATACATTGAAAATATGTAATGTTAAAATTGATATAACCACAAAGAAAAATTTGTCAATTCACCACCATAGTGTTAATAAATAGGCAAATAAAATAAAACAAGAGAGCAGATTTGAACATCTTAATTAATAAGTCATGATCATTAGTGGGTACATATATATATCTCCATATATTTATATATACCCACTAATATATACATAATTTTACACATATATATTTTATATTATATATATTATACTAATATATACATATTTTACATATATATTTGAAAAATAGAAAATATGGATTGTTCTACAATTATTAAAAAAATGGAATCAATGACTAAGAAACTTGACCTCAAGAAAATACAGGTAAGACCTGCTACCCTGCAATAAAAGAAAAGCATGAAAGAGATGATTCGTTTCTTCTTCTTCAAAAGAGGAAACAAATGTATTATTATTTTTGGTGATATCATTGTCTTCACAGAAACCCCTTCCAAACAACCAACAAATTCTTAAAATTAATAAGGGGGTTAAACAAATTTTCTTGGTACATGATTAACATGCAGAAATCTGTTGCTTTTCTACACAGCAACAGAAGGTAAAAGTCATATAGAAATAAATGTAATACAAAATGCATAAAACCTTTATGGAGAAAACTATACAACTTTGTTGAAATACAGTACGGAATAATTTGTTAAATGGAGAGTTATATTGGTTTCCCAGGGCTGCCATAATAAACACCACAAATGAGTGTCTTCAATTAAGAGAAATTTTTTCTCTCACAATTCTGGAGACTAGAAATTCAAAATCAACAGGGCCATGTTCCTTCCGAGACTGTGAAGAATGCTTCCTTGCCTCTTCTTCGTGTCAGGTAGTGACCAGCAATCCTTCAGTTCCTTGGCTTGCAGCTACCTAAATTCAATCTCTGCATCCTCACTTAGCTTTCTTTTCTTATATCTTCATATCCTCTTCTTGTATAGACACTAATCTTACTGGTTTAAGAGCCCACCTTACTCCAGTAAAATCTCGTTTTAACTAATTCCATCCGCAATGGCCCTATTTTCAAATAAGTATTTCAAAAAAAATACCTCATATTCTGAGGTACTGGGGGTTAGACTTCAACACTATGTTTGGAGGGATGCAATTCAACACATAGTAAAAGTCACACCATGTTGATGGATAAGCATACCATGTTCATGTTTCTGGACATCTATCACATATATATGAATTGTTGCCCAATTTTTGCAATGCAATTCCAATAAAAATTCTAACAAAGCTGATTTTAGAATATATATGAAAGAGAAAATGGCCAAGAATATAGTCAAGATAATCCTTAAACAGAAGAACTTTGTAGTAGGATTCACTTTACCAGATGCCAAGACTTACATAGTGATATAAATTAAGACAAAGGGATATTGGGGCAGAATTAAATGAATGGAATGGACTAAATCCAGAATCAGACCTACACAAATATGAAAAGCCAATTCTTGACAGAGCTGGCTTTGCAAGTCAATAAAAAAAAAATTGAACTACTCAATAAAATGGCCCTGGGAAAATATGTGCATATTGAAAAAAATTAAAAATGGGCCCCATTTCATATTACATTAAAAATAAATTCCATGTAAATCAGTGGTTTCTTTCTTGGGGCTAGAAGAGGATTTCTTAAATGGGTTGTAAAGAGCACAAAACAGAAATATTGATACATTTTATTATATAAAAGTCCTACTATTAGCCATGGAAAACTTAAAAAAAATCAAAGAAATGAGATGATCACATAGCATTTTTTTAAAAAAGATTTTACTTATTCATTAGACAGACAGAGATCACAAGTAGGCAGAGAGAGGAGGAAGCAGGCTCTCCGCAGTGCAGAGAGCCTGATGCAGGGCTCGATCCCAGGACCCTGGGATCATGACCTGAGCCAAAGGCAGAGGCTTTAACCCACTGAGCCACCCAGGCACCCCGGTCAGATAGCATTTTTAAAAAAGCAAACCATCTGGGCATCTGGAGAACAGAGAAAGCATGAGTGGATTTTTTCCACTCCATTTCCCTCTTCCCATCCATTAGACATCATTTTTCAAGTGTGTTTTATGACCAAGGGAAATAAGGAAGCTTTGAAAGTAACAACATATTATGTAAATAACATAGTAATAATAATGGTATTATTATTAATAATGATACCATTGTGATCCTTGTTTTACAGAAAGTTCACTGGCTTGCCCAAAGTTGCCTAAGAACTGGCAATTGAACCTGGACAGTTTGGCTCTAGAGTCCATGCTCTTAGCCATTGCACCATGTTGGCCAGAATTAGGAGAAATAATAGAGTTAACTGTATGTATGCACTCCTTAGGAAACCATTCTCAAACTCAACTAAGACCCAATGGAAGTAAAAGGCTGCTTCTGGTCTAACCAGAGAGATGAGTTATGGGTATGGCCCAGGCCCACTGCCGGCCCAGCTAGCAGGGCTGACCCAGCACCGAGATGCTGCCCAGAACCATGGAGAGTCTGTTTAATACACTCAATGAGGACTGAGGTGGACTCAGACAGAAATTCTGTTCTGGAGTCTACTTACAGCCAAGACAATCAGATTTATCATTTTTGCTTGACTGTAGCAAAGGTTGATCTGGCCTAGAATGTTGTTCACCCGCTCCATCCAGCCACCGAGGCCAATTCTGAGATTGTGTGGCTAATTTTCACGACAGCCATAGTGTGGACATGAACCAAGTCACACACCTGCACAGGTGTGTACATGTCTACTCACAGCTTCCTTGTAGCTTTGGAAGACCTTGTTCTTTCAGAGGAGTTGTCCCTAGTCACTTCCCAGGCACAGTTAAGGGTCAGCTTGTTTTTATGGCCGCTGTTGCAGTCTGCACGCCCACTGGGACTTGTGAGCTTCCACGAAGCAAGGAGGGTCTGTTGTGAGAAACTCTGGGCTAGGGAAGCCACAGGAAGGCAAGCACATGTGGAAGTAGAGGCACTTCTTGTGGTGGCTGTTGTTCTAACAGTCTTTGTTAGCATGGTCCCTTTTCATTCCCTGTTAGTTTTTACTTCCCTCCGTCCATTGCCAGCAGAGTTGCAGCCAGCGGTTCTATGAACTACGTCTGATTAGCGTTGGCTCAGTTGTGCTTCATCTGTTGTGATTCCAAATACACGTGATCATTGATGGGAGGCCGGTGGCTTAGAAATGGATGGCCAGGAAAAGCAATTATAAGACACAGCAATGTTGGTTCATTTCCTTTGTCTGGTTCTGTGAGCACACAGGTGTCTCTGCTTTTCTCTGATTGTCAGATGATACATATCAGAGAAGTGTGATCATTGCTTCTACTTAGCTGGGACTTTCCACTTGGCTCTCTCATTCAGTCCATTAATCAGTCAGCTCAGTGGCTGACCACCCCAGGCCTCTGCACTGCCTTTCAAAGAAGTCACTCTACATAGGAAGAGAGATACAGTGCAAGGTCATTGCCAGCTCCACTGCAAGAGGAAACTCGAACTGACTGGGTTTTTTGTTTTGTTCTGTTTTTGATAGTAACTCATATTTGTAAGTATACTTTATAATTTGCCAAGTATTTTTAACGATTATTTTATTTGCTTCTCTCAAATGCTTTATGAAACTATATAAGAAATTATTAATAATGATTTTCCTTAAGGAGGCAGGGAAATTACACTTACTTAAATAATTATATAAATCATTTAATTTTTCCAATGCACATGCTGTATGATTGTATTAAAAAAGAAAAAAATGAAGAAATACACATAGAGAAAGAAAATGTGGAAAATGTAAGCAATTGGTGAATCTGGCTAATGACATTTGGAATTCTTTTTTTTTTTTTTAATGATCAGTTACTTTTTTTTTTTTTTTTTTTGACAGAGAGAGGTCACAAGTAGGCAGAGAGGCAGGCAGAGAGAGAGAGGAGGAAGCAGGCTCCCCGCCTAGCAGAGAGCCCGATGCGGGACTCGATCCTAGGATCCTGAGATCATGACCTGAGCCGAAGGCAGAGGCTTAACCCACTGAGCCACCCAGGTGCCCCGACATTTGGAATTCTTTGTACTCTTCTTGCAACTTTTCCATGAGCTTAAAATTAGTGAGAAAGTTATAATAATGGCCTAAAAAGATTAAAGGTATGTAATTCTTGGGTAATGTTTAAAATGGGTAATTCCAACAAATTTGCTTGGAATTTCCCCAGGAATCCCCCAAGCACCTAGATTACAGGCTTTGCTGAAAAATCATAGATTTGAAATACAATAGAGTGAACTATAGGCTGTGGGAGAAATTGTTGTGCAGTTGAAGCACAACATGACTGTATTCAGTTCATAGCTTTTATTGAAATATAAAACAAACTAAGCAAATTCTTTGAATTTTCTTTGTGTGCAGGTGTGCAGTTACAGAGTGACTGCTTGTTTTCTGAACATAGTATGTTCCATACGTTAGAAGGTGATAATTACCCTGTTAGATATCCATTCTATTTTTTACATACCATGAAATTCATCTGTTTTAAGTGTATAATTCAACTACTTTTACTAAATTTATAGAGTTGTTCAACCATCACCACAATCCAGTTTTAAAATGTTTCCATCACCCCAAAGGGATCCCTTGGGTCCATTTACAGTAAATCCCTGTTCCTACACCCAGACTCTGGCAAATACACTCTCTGTCTTTACAGATTTGCCTGTTCTGGACATTTTATATAAGTGGGATCATACAATATGTGGTCTTTCCCATCTGGCTTCTTTCACTTAGCAGAATGTTTTTGAGGTCCATCACCTCTGTTTTTTTCTGCGATTTTTTTCTTGGCATAAGTTACTCAGAGAATAAGCAAATACCTTACATTTACTCTGAGGAATGAAGAAAGTGAGCCACTAACACATACTAACAGGTCTCTCACAGCTGAATCTGCATCAAGAACTCAGCCTGATAAATTCTTCTTGTCCAGAACTCATGCTCCCCCAGGAAAAACAAAGCCGTTTGTTGACTGTCTATAGTATCTTCCAGAATCTGGGAGGCTGTCATTACCTTAATTTCTCAGTGACATGGCAGAGACATTGAGAGAGAGATACAAGGGCAGGCACTCAGGTACTGCACAGAGGATGCAAAACTAACATGTTTTCTGGAAACTGTATTTCTTAGACTTAAAAAGAATTAGAAGCACTCTTTCAAATGGGAGAGTTTGTGAGCACAAATACATCGCCGCTGCTTTTATTCTCCCAAACAATAGAATGTTGTAATGAATGTCTCTGCAGTAAAAAACTGCAGTATCTGGGATAGGAATCAGGTATCCAAAGACCTGTAAGTACTTTTCTTCCCAGAAAGCAGTGACTACAAAGAGACATATGTTTTGTGATTGTGTCATCGGGCACCAAATGTGAACTGTAAGGAAATGCTAGGATGCACCATGGCTTTAAGAGAATGTTGGTTGGTCTCAGGAAATATTGTATTTAATAGAAATGCATGATGAAAAAAATTTTTAAGTGTTATCATTTTATAGTTAATTTAAGACATCCCAGTTTATATCAAAGTGGAAAAAAACACATTATATTAAAAAGCCCAATTGGTAAACTTTCATTATCAGTTTAAATAGCTTGAAAATGAATTCGTAATTGGCATACTCTTTTCCTTAAAAATGGCAAAAAAAAGCATCTTTCAATTGTATGTAGGTACACACACACACACACACATACAAGGTGTATATTGTTCTCTTACAAGAACCCTGAAGTACCATCTCTTGTCCTTGCTTTATCTTACATTTGGGGAATTCTCTTTCCATTTCAGGCATCTGTGACTCAGCAATCAATGTCTTGTCGTCTATGAAAATTACAAGATTTTCCCATCAGCTCCTTGACAGAGTTTGTTTTGTTGTTTTTTATTTGCTTTATTTGCTTGTCTCTTCCTAACTGAGTTGCCCAGACTGTCCCGGCATCCCCTGATGATCAGCAGCCTGGCCTCTGATCCTGCTACCACGTGTTACCTATAATCATGCCGTTAGCCATGTTAGTTGTGTGATTTATAAAATGATTTTTCAAATGTGATTTCAAAATAAGAGTCCTGGACAATTCTGTCACCTAGATGCTTCAGGGTTTTAGAAATCTGAATAGAAGCTGTTTTGCCAAATCTTTATTTTTGTTTATTTGTTTTCCTGGGAAACCGTTTTAGAGAAAAGTCTTCAATTAAAGATTTCTACAGTATTTTCCTCCATGATCAAGGAATCGTGTGACTTTAGGGATGGAAATATATAGTCAGCGTTTCACAAGATTAGACTTCTGGGCTGAAGATCAGAAGCTGTAATAAATCAAAATCTGAAGTCGCAAGTCAATGAGGATAACAAAGGCATTTATGTTCAGCCCAACTTCAAGCCCAGCCCTAGGACATAATCGTCTTCATTGGCTTCCCAAGTGATAAAACCCACACAGATGGAGACAAGGAGCAGATGTGGCACCAGTGTGGTCTTCTGTCCCACCCCTGTGACTGGTGCTCCAAGAGGGTGAAAGACACCACATTGGACTATTCTGTCATCACCATGAAAACCTGATTCCTTTCCCCAAAGAAACAGTCCAGCAAAATAACACAAACATGACCAAAGCTGGAGTTAATTGGTGCAGGGGAATGAGTGATCTAGGGGATCTTGGGAGTAGGCAAAGTATCTCATTCCCTGAAAGCATCACAGAGAAGGAGAAATAATCATATAAAAGGTCTAAAATTGATTCTAGAAAATTTGAGAGTTTAGAACTTCTAGCGTCAAATCCAGAATATTCCATGGCTTGGGCCTCCATTCTCTTCTGAGATTCACTATCCAAGTTGGAATTAATCCTAAAGAAATCCTAAGGCATTTGTTCTGGCCCCAGCCTTGCAGTGGGCCTTAGAATTTTCCTTCCATTAGAGGTTTCTGTTATCTTTAAAGTGTCCCTGCCTTGTTCCTTTTCTCTGCGTCTATATGTTTTTCTTTCTCTGTCAGCCATTCCGCATATTTGTAAATGATAGAGGATTATGCAGATGTGATGTTTCACCATCATCATCAACATGAGCAGCATCACCATCATTGTCATTGACATTGTTACCTTTGGGTGACAAGAGGCAGCATGTGAAAAGCGATCACTGTATGTAAAGCCAGGGAAGAGTAAACTTGTGAGCATCCTAAGTAAAGAGATGATATCTCCAAGAGCAGATGTTTTCACATGTGCTTCCACATGAAAATTCTTCTCTCACCTGTTCTCTTGGGGAAATGCCCAGACAGTCAAACTATCCATACAAATACAGTCCTTGTAGCCTGTGTCTACTTCAAACCGGACCCAGCTTTCCCATTAGAATGGAGCTGTATGACTAGCTAAATAACATCAGCCGTCTGGAAGATTCAGTGATGAAATAATTTCCTCAGATTTCTCTGTTGGTAACACTGGCATTCATTCTGAATTGGAGCACTGATGGCACTGATTATGAATCAATGTGTGTGTTAGAGAAAGGAATTACGGCATTTTGCTTTGGGAAATAGCATAGTTTTCCTCAGTGTGACAGAAAAACTGTGGCTTGAAAGGAATATAAGTTTTCTGCCTCCATTAAGCACAAAGGTGAAGAAATGTAGACAAGATATTTCAGTGGCAGTTTGTTAAACCAATGATCTTCAAGAATTTTCTAGTTCATGTGATGAGTATTATGCTAGAGAAAAATAATAATAGTATTAGCGAATATTTATTGGATATTTACTATAATCCAGGTCTTGTGTTCATGTATCAACATTAATGAATTGGCAGTGGCTGCCTGACATGTGTTGCTGAGATGGATTCTGAGAACTTGTTTGGGTTTAGTAAGAAAGAATTTTGCAATTGATTAGTGATGTCTGCTTTGGGTGCAAGAGGGAAGAATGAGGGTACATACAAATATAGTCATGTCCTATGATGTTGTGTTATCAATAAAGATGGAATGTAGAAAGAGGCACATTCTGCTCTGAAGTCCAGAGGAGAGATTCAGGAAAAATTAACATGGAGGTGAATTTGACCTTCATTTTGACAGGGAGTCAGACTTTGTTGGGTGAGGTTGATAGAAAAGAGAAAAATATTTTAAGCAGAGGGAATAATTTCAACAAGATGATCAGGAAAGAGGTATGGTGTGCTAATGGATAGCTATTATTGGGCCCATCTGGTAGTCACAAGGGATGATGGGAATTTAGAGGTACAATAGTATGGAAGAAAAGTAGAAAGAGCCTCAATATTGACTGAAAATGGTTAGAAATGTATAACTATTTAAGTTATTTTGTGGTATGGCCAAATACGAGGATTATTTTGAAAAAAGCACATAGAATATATCCAAGAGAGGGGAATTAGAGCATACCAGTGCTAATGCAATTTCAGGAGTCTGGGTGGGACATACGAGGTCTGACTAAGGTGTACAAAACCACTGTGAATGACGGTCTGCAGGTAGAATGAACAACCTCGATAACCAGGTAAGCACATGGGTGAGGATTGAGGGGCATGCTTGTCATAAATTTCTGTGACATTTATTTAACAGAAATAAGGAAGCAAGAGGTTTTATGATGATGATCTTTATTTTGTTCATTTTGATTTTGGGGTGTTGAAAGGAAATCCACATAGAAATATTTAGTAGGCAGTTGGGAATTATATTTGGTGATTCTGTAAGGCCAGAGAGATGGTCTAGGAAAAGATCTGTCTAGGCATGATAGCTGATAACCTGAGAAGTCAGGGCTTGCCAAAGAAGAGAGCACAGAGACAGGAGGATAAAAATTGACCTTGGCCTTATTTAGGGGACAGAAGGATGGAGCCACACCAGCAAAGGTGACAGAAAAGGAGAGGTCATTGAATCGAATGGAGAACAGGAAGAAGAGAATGGCCAAATCCAGGACCATTGTAAGCAGTCCTGCCTTGAATTTTTTTTTGGATTTTAGGCTGCCAACTCATGTTCTCATCTATTACATTAATTAATACTCAAAAGTTTGTTTTAGAATGTGTTTATATAAATTATGAAATACCCCTGGAATTTCCTGGGTTTTGTGCTATTTTTGCATATGAATAAGTAAAATTTAAATGGTCCTTGAGCCATTGTTCTCTCATATATCCCAACCACTGAAAGTTGCGGAGGGTTAAGTGAAAATGCAAAGATCTCTCTTGAATGTGCCCAGACTCTATTTCCCTTTCTGCTCTCAATTTCCTCCAGATATGGGTGCTCCTTTCTTGTCATGTAACTTCCATTGACCCACGGGTCACAGAATGGACTCCATCACTGGGCCTGTATCCTCTTTCTCTCAAAGCCCTATAGAATGTCCATCTATAGATTGGTTTCTGAAAATCTTGATGTAAATAAAGCTGCCAAGGTATTGTGTTAACTCCATGTTCTACCTTCTTTATTTTTCCTTTCTCTTTTTTCAGAAAATGATTCCCCAGAATTTTCAGGGGCTCATCTGCCAATATCACTTCTATTTTCTGTTTGTTTTTTTTTTCCCTTAATGTTTTCTTTGGCTGATTTGCTTCAGATTCTGTGATTTACTATTTTTATTTAATAAGTATGTGTAGTAGGGGAACATGCAGGAAGCCATGCTTAGATCTTCTTATGTTTTCTTTTGATCTGTAACTTCAGTAAGTGTGGGATGCATTGGTATCTATACCTTGCCATCTTTCAGCAGCGAATACGGCATTCCTATTTTTACCACAACATAAAACATACATTCTCAAGGGGGCAAAATCATCTCCAAAGGGACAAAAATTAGTTCCTTGGAGGGGGTGAGAAAAATCTTACTCAAAATCCATAAAGGACTTATATGAATGTAACACATAAATGAAGACACAGTCTATCTGTGGTGTTATAATTTTACTGGAGAGTGATTAGGGATAAAAGGGTCTAATAAACCTTCTTAGGCAGTGATGAAACAAAGGTTCAGAAACATTGGTCTAAAACAAAAATTATGGTTTGTCTCAACAAAAACTCTTGCTTGAGCCAAACATTATAAGTAAATTATGAAACATGACAAAGTAGGGGGAAAGAGGGACAAAAAAGGGACAAAAAAGGCAGCCTCTCTGCCTTTCCTAGACACCTGTGTCCCCGCGGCAGCGCCTCCTTCCAGGGGGGCGGCCTGCAGTGGGTGTCCATCAGGCCATGAACACAGGCACAGAATAGGTCTGCAAAGCTGCAGTGCAGACGTTAGGAAGGTGGGGCCATTGCAGCTCATGACACGTGTGGAGAGACCCACACACGCATCTCGTTCTGGCCATGACCGTGCAATTAAAGATTTATTTCTTATCGAAAGTCCCTTAGACAAGTTTTGCAAAACCCACGTGTTTATTGGTCGTGGGGATGCCCGACCTGCGCTCACCCGGGACCCGGAGTTCACAGGGCCAGGGCCATGTCCTCAGTGCTCCTGCCTCAACTCTCGGATCAGGCTTAGGTCAAGATGTGCAATACCTATTTATCTCCTTGCAACACGTGCCGTGGGGCTCAGCAGTAGTGCCCGGCGCGCCGCGTCCCCGCAGAGACTGCCGGGAAGGCCTGCGCTCCTGCTGCCCGCGGTCACGCCGGGTCTCGTGGAGCTGGTGTGGCGGGTGTTTTCTGATGGGACGGAGGTGTAATAAAGTAACTTACGTTTATAGACCCGAAAAAAAAAAAACAAACCCAAAAAAGAATTTATTTATTTATTTATTTGACAGAGAGAGAGAGAGAGAGAGAGAGCGCGCACCCACAAGCAGGCAGAGCATCAGGTGGAGGGAGTGGGAGAAGCAGGCTCCCAGCTAAGCAGAGAGCCTGACATGGGCCTTGATCCCAAGACCCTGGGATCATGATCTATGGTGAAGGCAGATGCTTAACTGACTGAGCCGCCTAGGTATCCCTGTTTTCTGCCTTTTGGGTGCTTTAAATGACTTATTCTCTACTAGTCTTATCATTTTTTCTAGTAGTATTTTCCCAGAGAGCTTAATTCCAGGATTTAGAAATGTGAGTAGCCCAAGTTTCTAATATCTTTATCATTTGTAAAATCATACAGTTAAGCATTTCTACTTAATTGTATGTTTGTATGTGTGTATTTACCTTGTTCCAACCAACCATCATAATTCATGCCAATATAGGAATATAGCAAGTGCTGTAGAGAACAGGTAAGAAACAATAAATATACAGTGTTCAGGAATTTGGAAAATTCAGGAAGTTTGTGTCCATCAAATAACGACCACTTCTTTTTTGGTCATGTCTGAACTGCTAAATTATTTGCTGCTTCATTCTTTGATGGGCATCCTCTATCAACCTGTATCTTACCATTTGTTAGGTATGATATTTCATCTTTTCTCCTATTCCTATGCCAGTTTTGCAAAGAACTAGGCATTTTTGAAATAAATATTGTAAAATACACCATCATAATATCTTTTTGGTACAAAATACAAGTTTTTAAAAATAATTTTTTAAAAAATATTTTTTATTTATTTTTGCCAGTGAGAGAAAGGAAGAAAACACATGTGCAGGAGGGACAGTGGGAGAAGCAGACTCCCCGCTGAGTAGGGAGCCCAATGTGGGACTCAATCCCCGGACCACGGGATTATGGCCTGAGCCGAAAGCAGATGCCTAACTGACTGAACCACCAAGATGCCCCAAAATTACAGTTATAAAGTAAATAAGTCATGGGATCAAGAGTATAGTATAGGGAATAGAGTCAATAATATTGTCATAACTTTGTATGGTGGCTGATGGTACTATATTTATTGAATGAGCATTATGTAATCTATATAAATATCAAAACACTATGTTGATTATTATAATATTGGATATCAGTATAATACTGTATAATATAATACCTGAAACTAATATAATATTATATATCAACTATACTTCAATTTAAAAAATATCTCTTTGGAGTTCCCAAGGCAAATATTTACTATGTCACTTGCCACTCATCATGAAATTTTTATTTGTGTGTGTGTGTTTAAGACTAATCTTTGGGATTAGTTGACTCCAACCTTCAGGAGAAGAGAGATAGGCAAGATGCAGTGATGAGACCTGATGAGATCCACAGTGTTTTATATTTGAAGAGGTCATGGAGACCATCTAGAAAACTGTACAAGCTGCATTATTCTAACAAAGTAGTACAGATCCATCAAGGCCCAGGGAACTATGAAAAGTCCCTACACTGGAGACAAATTTGGGCTAACAGCCGAGTGCCCTGACACTCATTTCTGTACATTCTCCTCTACACCAAATAATGATTTTCCGGAGTGCAAAGTCTTTACAAAGTCTTTTTTTTTTTTTTTTTTTGTTCTTTACGATATTAGATGCAGAACTTCTTATAAGCAATGATCCCAAGATGCCTTAATGATATTTTAAGTGAACTCAAGGCATTACAAAAAATTAGGAATTTTCTAGGATGCTCTAGAAAAGGAGACCCTTAATAAAAATCTATGTGACTATGTCTAAAAATTTCTGTTACTATAGCTTTCTAAGATCACCTGTGCTCCTTAGGGTGAAATTCCTTGACTTCTAACCTTGTAATCTTTATATACTTACTATCCCTTTCTTTTCACCATTTTTCACTGGCTTTTCTTTTAATTGTCGTAAGTTTCATTTAGGTTTGTGAAACTTTGAGAGTGGTGGAGTGAAACAATGTAATAAGGAAATTTCAGTGCCTCAATTTTGTGGGATGGTTCTGTTAATGGCAAAACTATTTTATTTTGAAAACAATATTTTAATATTTTTGATTAATATTTTTTAATAAAAGCATTTGCAAATAAACTCACAATTCTTATTTCCAATGTGTGTATTCCTTTCCCTTTTACAGAAATCTTTGTATGGAGTAATTTTTAGGAGCAAATACAGCTACTTCCCCCTCCATGCACACATTTCAGAATGAGAAAGGTACTAGAGCCATGAGCTGAATGTTCAACAGCAATTTTTGTGTTTATGATGTGGGATGGAAAGAAATAGAAATTAAACCTCTCTTCTTTCCACAAGCCACATGCAGACTGGCTCCAAGTGAAGGGTTTTCACACAGGCCAGTGTCTGTACTATGAATTTACCCACTTTCCAACCAGTACTGAAAGATATTTTAGTCTCAGCATCTGGTCAAGGCCATCTCTCAAGCACAAGTGCACCATGCCAGCCGTGAGGCTGTTTTATTTGATGAGGACCACAGCTGTCTGGCAGATAGGCTCTGTTTGGATTTCCCAAACTTCCTAGAGGTGAAGGAAGGTTTGCTGACTGTGGTCAGGAAGGTCCCAATTATGAATGATTCCCTAACCAAGTGTTGAAACACTGTACTTTGTAATTAAAATGCAAAACACACAAACTGCCAAACCTAGAAAAAAAATTTTTTTTCAGGAATTTTCCTTGAAAGTTTGGTTTCTCACTTCCTTCAAACATCTTCTCTCTAAATCTATTTTATTTCCTTTGCTCCTCCATAAACAAAATAATCTCATCTGATTCCTTCGATTGGTTCTGTCTCTCAAGAGATATGGATATGGGAGCACCTGGGTGACTTGGTCTATTGGGTGTCTGCCTTCAGCTTAGGTCATGGTCTCAAGGTCCTGGCATAGAGCCCTACATTCCCTGTTGAGCAGAAATCCTGCTTCTCCTACTCCCCACCCCCTCATGCTCTTTCTTCTTATCTCCCTCTCAAATAAGTAAATTCTTATTTAAAAAAGAAATATGGATATGATTTATATAATATTAACTAATAATTATATTATGTATAAAATAATATATAATCAATAATAATATATATAAATAAAATATATTTCAGGGGCTTACTTTTTTTCTCAAATATCTCAAATCCTGTCCTCATTCTACTTTGCTGCTTTTGCGCAAACTGTGCTACCAGGAAAATGAAAGAAAAGACGACTAGAGAAAGCAATTTTTCCTTTTAATCTGGTACAATTTTGCTCTGTGTATTGTAAGACTCTGTTATGGGTTGTGTACAAGTTTAGAACATAATGCTTTTGTTACTGGGTAATACAAGTTTAGAGCATAATCTTTCTTGTTTAAAGTGTATGTTGTCTGCTAGTTAATATAGCAACTTTCTTCTAGTTGGTAGTATTTGCCTGCTATATTTTTTTCTGTATATATAATTTTCAACCTCTCCATGTCTTTCTTTTTTCCTTCCACATAGCTGAATTAGAGGGGGTCAGGGCAGGAGACCAATGTGGGTCAAACAGTAGAAAAAGACAGAACTGAGACAAACAAAAGAAAGGACAAAATGCATTGCACTTAAAAAAGTACCTATTGCATTCTGATTGTGCAAATGGATCTACACATCTGGACACACACACACACACGATATTTAAAGAAGAAAAAGAAAGGAAAACTTTCCTTCATCAAATACCCCATAGACAAAGTCAAATAACTTATCAAACTAGGAAAAAATACCTTTAACATGTGTAAAGGACTTATAAAGAATGCCTATAATTAGATGAGAAGATAATCAACTCATTAGGAAAAAAAAGGGCAAAAGATATGAATAGGCAATTCATAGAAGAAGAAATGCGAAACACCAATAAATACATATTTAAATGTTCAACCCTACTAGTAACTAAGGAAATGCAAATTAAAATGAGCTTTTATTTTTCACCAGTTAGAGTAGGCTATATTTCAAAATTAGATAAAATTATATATTGATAAGGGCATGGGGGAAGGTAAGTCTCCCTATAAATGATATAGCTGGTCAGGATTTATTTTTTTACTGCCTTTTTGTAAGGCACTTTGCCAAACCTTTTAAGTTTGCATGTATCTTTTGAGCCAAAAATCTCACTGATTGGTATCTACCCAAGAGAAAGATAGCCATATGTGTGTAAAGGAGGCATGTAAAAAACTTTTCCCTTGTGGTATTTTATGGAATTGTTAAAAAAAAACTAACCTTGTACTTCCACTAATGAGGTAATAATTTCAAATCTATCCTCTGGAGTATTATGCAGCAGTTTTTTAAACGTAAGAAATTCATACTTAACACTAACAAACTACCTAAAGACCTTGGCTAATTAAAAATGTCCACAAAAGTAAAGAATTATTCTATTTATATAAACAATATAGATTTGAAACAAAAATACTTACTCATATAGTTTCATATGTAAATAGAAAAAGTTGAGTGGATACACACTAAGTTCACAGAAAGCATCACATGCAATAAAAGAACTGGGAATGGAGATACTGTTTTTAGGGTAACTAGTTGTATCTATATTATTTCTATTTCTTAAAACCAGAAATGAATTTATATTTTACTGTGTATTTAAAATAATTGTTCTTAAAAAGAGATGATTTTATATTTGACTAATGACTGAATTTTTAGTATGATTTGATTTTACTATGTATTTATTTTTTTAAAAGATTTTATTTATTTGACAGAGAGATCACAAGTAGGCAGAGAGAGAGAGGGAGAAGCAGGCTCCCTGCTGAGCAGACAGCCGGATGCGAGGCTTGATCCCAGGACCCTGAGATCATGACCTGAGCCAAAGGCAGAGGCTTAACCCACCGAGCCACCCAGGCGCCCCTGATTTCACTGTTTAGATTAATTGGATCATAGCTTTTTTTAAAATTATTTTTTCTTTCTCTTTTTTATAATTTTATTTTTTTCAATGTTCCAAGATTCATTGTTTATGCGCCATACCCAGTGCTCCATGCAATACATGCTCTCCATAATACCCACCACCAGGCTCACCCATCCCTCCACCCCAAACCCCTCCAAAACCCTCAGTTTGTTTCTCAGAGCCCACAGTCTCTCATGGTTTGTCTCTCCCTCCAATTGTCCCCAACTCCCTTCTCCTCCTCATCTCCCCATGTCCTCTGTGTTATTCCTTATCCTCCACAAATAAGTGAAACCATATGATAATTGACTCTCTCTGCTTGACTTATTTCACTCAGCATAATCTCCTCCAGTCCGTCCATGTTGATACAAAAGTTGGGTATTCATCCTTTCTGATGGAGGCGTAATACTCCATTGTATATATGGACCATATCTTCTTTATCCATTTGACCATTGAAGGGCATCTTGGTACTTTCCACAGTTTGGCAACTGTGGCCATTGCTGCTATGAACTTTGGGGTACAGATGGCCCTTCTGTTCACTACATCTGTATCCTTGGGGTAATGAATGTAAGGATGAAATTCTCTAAACTTACAGGATGAGGCTAGCACATGCAAAATTTTTTGGTTGACAAGTGTGCAAAGCAACTTTAAAATTAACTTCAGCCTTAAGGAAGAAACTTTATGTCTGGAGTGAAATCAACAACTGAGAGCCATGAGCAAGTCTCTTTTCTTTGACACAGGGAACACTGATGCCCCTTTTAGTCGAAATCATGAGAGTTCTTAGTAGACACCACTGACACTTAGAATGTGGATGGGATGATCTGGAACAGTTCTTACTGGATCTTACTCTTCCAGAACACAAGGCTCTTTTTCTTTTGAGTATGTCATGTATTTGGCTAGGTATTGCAAACCTGGTACCCATAGAATAGGGTCTAATTCTATAAAAAACATCATGATCTTTAGGATTATAAACTATGGTGAGGGCCAAACCCTATAAACCATGTGATAAATTTTAATTTTGCTTTAAAAATATGAGGCTTTTAAAAATTAAACTCTGAAACTCTGAGCTGCCATGGATTGTAGTCCAATCTGTCACTTTGGAAATGAAGGAACCTGAGAAGCAGAGGGGTTAAGTATCTCACCCAAGGTCACTCAGTGACCTTGGCAGTGAGTCTTAAATTCACCAGGTACACAGTGGCTGCAAACGAATCACCAGTGTAGCCTCTTTCAGGACTTTGGGGCTCCTTAGCAGCTGCTCACTGGAGAGACTGATCTAGAGCCACACGCTTACCTCATGATAATCCTGGAGAATGATCAGTTCTGGGCCGCTTAGGTAGATCCCCCAGCTATAATTGTGTATTTATGGAGAACTCCAGAAGTTATTGTTTATTGTTCTCCAGGCTACCTTGACCTCGTACTGCCTGAATTCTATTTTCAAGTAAGATTTTTAAGCCATTATCCCTTTGAACAAAGAAGAGATTAAACTCTCAATGCATAGAGATTCTAAGGATACACATCTCTACAAAATGTGGAAATTTAGGCTCTTGGATACTTATTAATAAGTATCTCTAACAATCTTGAGTTAGGTGCCCTGTTCCACAATTCTAATAGCAAAGATGAAATGAGGGTAGAGTATTGATCTTTATGTTTATTGAATTTCCTGGGTTGACATGGGCTGGCAATGTTATTTTAGTTTGTCTACAATGCACAAAACCTTTTTGTAACTGAAATAGGATCTCCCCCTCCCTTCCCCCATTTCCTTTGTTCCTCTCCCCCCTTAAGCACGCGTGCACACACACACACATGTTATCTCCAAAGAAAAAACAAAAATAGGACCTGGAAACTCAAAACACATTGTCATCTTTCTGCCGAAATTGTACCCACCAACACAGAGCATTTCTACCTTTACCCTCCCTTCTTCCCCCTTTGTGCAGTATAGTCCAGGGAGATTGATAAAGGCTGGAGACCCAGGCTAGCAGGCCCATTTATGACGGTCAGACTCCATTACAGGCTGAGCTGAGGACACATCTGGAACCCATTTCCTGCCAGGAGGAATGGTGGATGGCGAGCAGTAGTCAGCCTTCAGCTGCGCCTCTCCTGTCTGGCTGTCGGCTGCCTCTCCTGGCCAGAGCCTGAGAACGTGGCTGCTAGTGAAAGTGTTTATGTGTTTATGTGACCACAGGTATGTGCCCTTGGTGACAGATCTCCTGTCCCATGTCGTGTGTCCTGGCAGGCAAGTGGAACGTGGTGGAGAGCCAGAGGGAGTGCCCCTGGGTGTGGAACGTGGGGTTTGGGAGAATGATCAGTGGCTTTTCTTCTGGTTTGGGACTGGATGGGGCATTTGGGAATGACACTTTCTCTGCTGTTATATTTAGTTATGATTTTGTCCTATTGGGGAGTGGAAAGATGGCTTGTCTCACAAGAGACAAGTGGCTCTCTGCATGGAGAATGGATTTTCCGAGTGTAATAGCCACCCCTTGGGAGTGCCATGACCATGGTCAGGGAAAGCGGTTGGGGGGGGTCCTCCTCTCTACCTGTCCGATAACTCAGAGCCCTGAGATCAGTAAGCCTGGAGAGGAAGCTTCCACAGATTAGGACAGCATCTGTGACATCTGTGAGGAGCCCAGTCACAGTAGGAATGTTCGATCCCCTTCTGAATGTTCCAGGAAGGCAAGAGGCTGTGGAAAGACATTTAAAGGGTACTGCGTGCTATGCTAGGCAACCTGAAGAATACCAAAGTGCTGTATTCACCGTGTCTTTGTTGTTATTCGGTTGTGTTTGTTGCTTTTTATTTTGAGACGCTTCAAGCTCAGTGGGGAGATAAGGTTAAAAACAGTAAGTTTCCTTCATGGCTTTCCTCAGTTGTGCATGTCCTCTGGGGGTGTGTCATTGGTTTGCTATGGGTTGTCCCCTTCTTATTCCCTAAGTTTACCATTCCCTAGGTTCCAGGATTCCTGGTTGTACAGACATCCCTTGGTCATTGAACTCATACGATCTGTGGACCTCTCCCTCTTGTTCCCAGGTGCCTGGAGATGCAACATCCCACAGTGAATCCACCACCATCCTCTTCGTATCTACACTTTTCAATCACCTACCTGGTAGCCCGAGTTAAAAATCCGAGACATTTTTGACAGTCCCTTCTTTCTCAGTCTAAAATGTGGTACACAAGTACCACCCTTCTGACTTCTGTTTTTGAATATCCCCCGAATGCACGGTCTCTCCTCCATACCCAAAGCTTTCCTTTAGGTATCCTGCATTTCTCCTTGGACTGTCAAAGATGCCTGGAATGCACAGTACTGTGAGAACAAATGCTCCCTTTTCATTAGAAATATTTTGTAACATCCCCTTTAGAACCCCAAAATGAAATTCATAAATAATTTTTAATTTACCTAAAAATGTATTTTAAAAATTCATATAAAGCTCAAACGTTGATGTAAAGGGAAAATACAATTAGAGAAATTTGTGCTAGCTTAATACACGCTTCAGTACATGAAGGCTTGGCAGAATTAAGGTAGAATTAAGTGGTCAGTGACTGTACCCATGTGAAGAATCATCAGGAATGTGACAGCTGTCAGTGTAGCCCACTCGATGCATATTCTAGAAGTGGTTCAGATATTGAGAATGATGCTGCTGTTAGGTACATAATTTCCTAGTAAGGTGAAGACTCGTGGCAAATTTCTTGCCCCATAGATGTCAAGTTTGCATTCCTGGAAAATTCAGTGTTTATTAAAATGATGCCAAAAAGTGTTTTTGTTTTTATATGTAAATGTTTAAAAGGACATTTGAAAATGATGTAGGACACAGGACACAGTTCTTAATGATCCCAGCATTATAGGACCATTGGCATCCCAGTCTGCTTCCACTCACTGCCAAAAGTGCCCCACAACAGCCAAGAAACTCCTCTACAACTTCCCAGAGCATACCCTGGAAATTGATAGGCATCTACTTCTACTGGGAGTCACTACAGAATCTTAATTTACTTACATTAATTTTTACTTGCTCAGGCAATCTACCTTTTCTTGTAAAAAATGAAGATATGACAGGTGAATCTAAATTTCCTTTGACTTCCACTCCCACCCTGGTCTTCCTCGCTGTCATCCACAGAGATAATCATGGTCAATTGCTTAGCATTATTATTCTAGAACAATTATTATCTATTGACCTACAATTTGTGTTGCCCTAGAAATTAAAGGGTACCTGTTATGAGTTGACCGTGTCCCCTGAAAAGTCACATGTTGAAGTCTTAGCCTTTATTTAGGAATAGGATAGTTTTAGAGAAATAATTAGTTAGGTTAAAATGAGGTCATGCTGGAGTAAGGTGGACCTCTAATTCAATATGGCTGGTATTCTTAAAAAAAGGGGACATTTGGACACAGACACAGCACACAAGGGGAATGCCCTGTGAAATGAAGGCAGAGATGGGGTGGTGCTTTACAAACCAAAGATTGCCAGCTGACCAGCAGACCCGAGGAGAGAGGCCTGGGACAGATTCTTCTCATCGCTCCCAGGGGAAAGCAGCCCGGCGGACACTCCTATCGTAGACTTCAGTCTCCAGTACTGCGAGATACTACAATTCAGTTGCTTCTTCATGGCAGCCTTAGCGAATTCATAGAGTACCATTCTGTGTCTCCGAGCATTAGGTAACAGACGAGAAACCATCAGAATTAAATCAGGCTGAAGAGGAGTGAGGCCTGGGGCCCTTACAGGTTGGGTGACCCCCGCCTCCGTGGCACTGTCAGCAGGCCTGGAACCTGAAGGCTAAGCACACTGCGAGAGGAAGATGCTTGTGTGCAAACCGTGACTTGCCTGGGAGCCCCAGCTCGCAGAAAAAGACTCATCTATTAATTCAGATTGGCAATCAAGTTTCTATCGAAAAAGAAAAGTTGGAATCAGTCTCGAGCCTTTTTTCAAGCAGTAGATTAGTTTGAGAAATGAAAATAATGAGTAACTCAAACTGTGGCTGGGAGCGTGCAGACTTTTAACTGGCTGCGGTTTATAGACTGTGTGACTGGGAGAAATGCGATCTCCGTCTCATTCTAGACCCTTCTCTACACCTTGCTAAGTGTGCATGATGAAATGGGCTCAATAATACAGTTTGAAATTTAGAGCATGACATACTACTGATGGAAATGAAATGAGCAGTTCAAAATCACCGGCCCTGAAAGAAAAAGCAGACCTTATAATATCCAGTTTCAAAAAGCAATGCATTTAAAAATAATTTGCAAACTGGAAAGGCAATTAAAAGGGTCCTTTTACTCTACTATGCCATGTGTCACAAACTTTAAGGTTTGAGAGTTGCTCATTGCATCTAAGATTTAGCCAAAGACATTTGGCTTCAGCGAAAAGTAGGAAAAGCACTGGTAAAATGATCATAGTCTGTGTAATGCTTTGAATACTTTCAATGATCACAGATTCTTTGGAAGTGGGCCTTGTGGAATATGCCTCTTTTGCAGTATTTCACCCTGAAGTATTTACAGGAATGCTTCTGTATACTTTAAAAATTTTATTTTCTAAATGGAAATTTCCAAATATCAAAATGTCAAATATACTATATTTTGAATATTAAAAATATTGTTAATTTTCTAAAATTGTGTAAGCTAATAGACACCTGCTTGTATTATTTTGTTCTTCATTCAAAACAAAGTATGTTAGTGCACAGAAAATAGATATTTACATATTATTATAGAATTACAGAATTCTACAATTCTATAGAATTATAGAATTATACAATTATCCACACAGGTGCCCAATATAATAGAGATGCAAACTTATCTATCTTATTTCTATCAATGTGTGTGAAATTGGCAGTTTTTAAATTATTGTATATGAGTTTGTTTCTGGCTTTTCTGATGTCTTTTAACAATGTAGAGATTACCAGTGCTTAGTATTTCTCTTATCCCTATTTGTCATACCTATTGTCATTAATGAAATTAGAATAAGTAAAGCAATTTTGTCAGTTCCGCAAGATAATTACATAGCACTGTAAAGAAAGGAGTATTAAATATTTCATCCAGTTTAGCTGTCTGGAAGGAATGATCACTTCTGTCTTGTGACACCATTAAAGGTCTTTGAGAGGGTGACAGGGACAGACAAACCCCACTCCCGCTGTAGCAGCTTTCCATGCAGTGTCCTTTACTCAAAGCTCTTCGTGTCTTTACTGACCTTCATAACCACAATTAACTCTCCTCGAAGCCCTTGAGTGCTTTCTGAGTAACGAACGTGTTTAACGATTCAAGGTGAGCTCACCATCGGGCTTCTTTTCCCTGACATCCTTGGCTTCACCTGGCTTTCTCTGGTCCCTCTGCCTGCAATGTTCTTCCACTTTTTCCTTCTATGCCTTCAGCGACTTCTCAGTCTCTGCCTCAGGGAGCCTTTCCGGGTCTTCTGCTTTCCAGGTGGGACCTCCCGACATCCACCTGCCCGTGATGCTATGATCTTGCTTTGCACGTCGCCGTTGGAACGTCTCGAGGATCTGCGTGACCGTGTGACGGATGTCTGTCTCTACCCCCGATCTGTAAGCTCCACAGACACACGGGCTTTTTTTTTATTTTGTTCACTTCATACCTAATGGAGTGTCTGGCCCATAGCGGGCAATTACTACATTTCTAAATATACTTAATAAACATTGGTGAGTTGATGGATGAAGGACGATGTTATGAAGTATTTTTGGCTTAAAAGTCTCATGCTAAGAGATTTACTATTATCAAAAAAAGATATTTTGCCAAATACCCACTTGTGCCACTCAAAACTGGCCATGTGTTCCGTAGATGGACCACAGACCGGTCCTTGGGCTTGAGGGCAGAGCATATGGGGTGCTTTTACCAAGAGCACCTCCAGGGGCACCTGGGGAGCTCAGATGGTTAAGAGGGTGCCTTCAGCTCAGGACATGGTCCCAGGAATGGGATCAAGTCCCGCATTGGGCTCCATACTCAGTGGGGAGTCTGCCTTTCCCTCTCCCTCTACTGTTTCCCTGCTTGTGCTCTCTGAGTCTCTCTGTCAAATAAATAAATAAAATCTTAAAAAAAAAAAGAGGGGCACCTGGATGGCTCAGTGGGTTAAGCCTCTGCCTTCGGCTCAGGTCATGATCTCAGGGTCCTGGGATCGAGCCCCACATGGGGCTCTCTGCTCAGCGGGAAGCCTGCTTTCCTCTGTCTGAGTACCTCTCTGCCTACTTGTGATCTCTGTATGTCAAATGAGTAAATAAAATCTTTAGAAAAAAAAAAGATATCCTTCCAGATAGAAGGAGCACATTCTTTCAGTAGCTGTGATTAAGGCCTCCTAGAAAAGGGAGCTCAGATGGGTCTTGTATATTCTTTATGCATTCGAGAGCATACACTGTGCTGCTCGTTATACATTAGGTCATGACAGGGACAGGGACGGGGGCAGATGTTTTCTGTGCTGTTGTTCAGCCAGGAGTCTCACACACCGGTCCTCAGATGGTTAGGCTCAGAATCACAGGGGGGCCTATTAAAACAGCCCCTCAGCCTGCCTTGCAGACAGTCCAAAATCAAATATTGTATAGTGGGACTGTGGAAATTTCAAACTGGCAGAATTCTGTCTGTCATCCTAACATAAGGGTTTGAGGAGGCCAAGGAGAAACATCTGTGAACTCAGTGTCCCTTCTGCTGTTTCTGTGTCAGGTTGAAGCCAAATTGCCCAGAATGCTAGTTAGACGTCCTCTCATTCTTAGGTACCTACTGTTCACAGAGGCAGCAAAGTAGCTTGTAATTACTCGGTGTGTCACCTGGTCTGTTACGACAGTTGCTTACACGTGGGTATCTGGAGTGGTAGGTCAGGTGACAGCAGATTCAGGGAGAGCATCATGGCCTGGGGGTTAACAGAGGCATCTCTCTCTCTCTCTCTTTTTTTTCCCCTAAAGATTTATTTATTTACTTGACAGAGAGAGACAGAGAGAGAGGGAACACAAATGGGGGGAGAAAGAGAAGCAGGCTTCCCGCCGAGCAGGGAGTCCAACGTGGAGCTTGATCACAGGACCCTGGGATCATGACCTGAGCTGAAGGCAGACGCTTAACAACTGAGCCACCCAGGCGCCCCAAACAGAGGCACCTCTTAACCACTGGCCTGAGATGCGTGATACCGACTGTTTCACTCCACTGCTCTTGGCTAGTAAAATAAAGACTCAAATCTCTTGGCCATAGGTTGAGAGGACAACACGAAAAACTGTCAATTTCCTAAAATAGCGTCAGTTATTTAATAAGTACTTAAATATTGTGCTTCCCATTATCAGTATTAACTGGGAAACTGCTAATGATATTTTTGAACCACAAAAGAGAGCATTGGATTTGAAGTCTTCCAAAGTCCCCGCCCCCTTTTTTTCCCCAAGTGACTGAGAGTCTCGTATCGAATAAAGGTAATAAGACTAAGGTCACTCAAAGGTGCACTATGTGAGAGGAAATGCTAGGGACATTTCTACAATGTCCTCGGTCCTGCTGACAACACCCACTAGAACATCACATCAGCCATGGTCCCAGCAGGAAATCAAGTTTACCTGGATGGCCCAAGTAAAGAGACTTGATGAAGGCACTTCTTGTAGAAAAGAAAGACCAGGCAAAAGCAAGAGTAGTCCAGACACCTAAAGATGTGTAACAGGAGGAAGCCATTACCACATCCCTCAGGACTGCTGGAGCATGGAAAGGAACAGAGGCTTTGGAGCCCCCTGAGAGCTGGCAGCCGGGAGGACATGGCTACTCTAGCTGGGACTGTAGTCATGGAGAGATGTAGCTATTGCCGGAGATGTGGCACCAGACAGGGAGGAAACAGAGAATAAATACTCTAACCATCCTCGTCTCCCACTCACCAGGCTACTGACAGTGCCCCATTGGCTGAACCCATGCAGAAATCATTCAGAAGCAAGCCCCAGGCAGGGGAGCCCAGGGTTTGAGCCACAAGATGGAAAGGCTGAGAGTAGCTCACCGGAAGGGGTGGGAAGTGAAGAACAAGGGCACATACTCTCTGTTCTGACATGTATATGGAGAATAGTCCCCTTTTGAGAAAACTTCTTACGTCATACACTAAGCACAGAATGAGATGACAGCTGTTCAATTGTAGAACACTGTCTTTGATCCATCTCACAAGAAAAGGCGTGAAAATAAGCCAGAATTGGAAAAGCACTGAAAAGGTTAAAACTTGTTAAATATCATTGAAAATGCTTTTGTTATTATTTTTTTAACCTGTCTTGTTTCAAAATATGTTTAAAATAGATGTATCATTGTCACATCCATTCAGTTTTCTCTTAAGAAGCTTTATCTCTCTTGCTATTTTTCTCTCTATCACCATACTAACTCAAGAACGTTTTTCCTATAGGAAGGCAGGAAATGGAGAAAATTCAAAGAAAGAAATAATACAAGATTTTTTTTGAGGTACTCTGATCATCTATACACTCATTTCAAATGCTGATCTGAGTATATCATAAGCTGTAAGGTGTATACTTTTTAATATATTTGTTATGACTCTAAAAAATGAAAGAGGCTATTTACCTATCCATAGTTCAGGGGTGCGGGGGGTGGCTTTTGCCATTTCTAGTCAATAGTATGTCTGTGTTACGTGGTAGGTCTTTCATTTGGCAACCAATAGCTAATCCTTAATTTTTTAGGATGATATAGGAATTTGATGCCAAAATTATTCAGGGGTGGCAAAGCACTAAGATTTGCATGGTCTGGGAGTGGGGGAAATGAGTGCAGTTTGGAGGCTACTTTGATGGTATACAAAGAAAGATCCAAGGGAGGGGTTGACTATTAGTGTTCTCTTCCGGTTAGGAGTGAGGTAATTGGTGAAGTTCAAAGCCCAAGCCCTTTATAGAAAGACCTCCAAGCAGGCTAATCTTTTGGGATGGCTACTTTGGACACATTGACTGTGTTGTTAGGGTATGAGCTCTGCCCAAGTCAGACAGATGACAAGGCTCCTATCTGCTGGGCTGTGAATTTTTGTGCCCTTTTTTTTTTTTTTTTTTTAGCACCTGACATGGTTTTCCAGTTATGTCCTCAGACTAATAATCAGGGCTGGTCCCCTAAGTAGAGAAATCCCTTTGCTAAAATGCTGCATTCAGGGGTGCCTGGGTGGCTCAGTGGTTTAAAACCTCTGCCTTCGGCTCAGGTCATGATCCCAGGGTCCTGGGATTGAGCCCCGCATCGGGCTCTCTGCTCCATGGAGAGCCTGCTTCCTCCTCTCTCTCCGCCTGCCTCTCTGACTACGTGTGATCTCTGTCTGTCAAATAAATAAATAAAATCTTAAAAATAAAATAAAATAAAATGCTGCATTCACATTAATATGAATATACTTGTGCTACCAAATCAAAGCTGCTGAAATCTTCTCTTTAGAGATATGTTAGCTCTCTCCAAGCTCTCTTCTATTAGATCCCAAATAGAAACAGTTTGGGGGAGATCACTAGGTTTTAAGGCAGAGAACTGAGTGATGGGGACATAATGAATCCTAAAACCTTATTTCATTCTGTGGTGTGCGGGTATCACAGGTGGCATGTGCTTTCTGATATTTTCCTTTCTCCCTTTTAACTATTTTGATGAATTTTTATAGAATTTTTATAGTCTCGGTGAGATATAGTAGGGTAAGCCCAAAGTTTAAGGCCAGAAAACACCGATTTCAAGTTTTCTTGATGGTGCCCACCAAGAGGCAAGTCATGTAGCCTCCATGGGTCTTACTTTCTTTGTCTGTAAAATAGAACTGTGATGCACCATGGGCTCTACCAGACTCAGGCACTGGGAATCAAGAAACCAGTTCTAGAAAGTACTGAACTTTCCTTGGTTCTGGTGAAAAGGCCCCATTGATCCACGGCAAAAGAGCGTGAGATGATCAGAACCAAGTCGTCAGCCTCAGACAAATTTTTTCCCAGTTCTAAACCCTTTTTCAGATTTTGATATTTAGGGCATAAAGTCCCAAAGCCTCGGTGTAATGCCTGAACACTTTGTTTTCCAGCCACATCTGCTCTTCCATTGCAGCTGGACAGGCAGCAGCTCCTTCAGCAACATGCCCCCTCCACTGTTTCCCCATCTCCCCTCAAAATAGCCCATGCTTTCCCTGTTGTCAAGAACAGCCTCTCATTTCTCTTCTGCCCATCTAATTTCTACCCACTGCTTCTGCAACCTTGCATTAGCTCACCTGCCCAGCTGCTTGTTTCTTGAGGATCATGTTTCAGATAGGGAAGAGAGAAGAATCAATGCACACAGTATATTCAAGGAATGCTCTTATCTCTCACCTTAGTTTGTGCTCACACCCACCCTACAGTAGATGTTATCCCCTTATTTTACCTATGAGAAAGCCAAGGTCCGGTGAGGCTAAGTAACTTGGCCAAGGTCACACGGTATTAAGTGTTCCACTTAAATCCAGGTCTGGGCAGTACTTCTTGCTGGTTGCCTTCTAGGAGATGTGCTGCTCTTTCCTAATCTTGATTAAGTAAGCAGCTATTTATTTACTGATACAGCCTGAGAGGCCTTCAAACCTTTTCCGACATCCACTGGTTAATCAGAGGCCATGAGTTCCTTTGTAAATATTTGACAATAAAAAGATGCCTGCACATGATATTCAGGCAGTTTTCACTTTTTCTAATCAGGTAAAGGATTTAAGATTCTTTTTCTTAAACTCCGTAAGGAAGGAATGGTTAATTTTGTTCATATTTCAACCTAATAAGTTGGTAGGGTATACTTAGAATGATCTGGCAGTCACAGTTCAGAGAAATAAATTCCACATAATTTTATTACTAATGTAATTTTTTAAGAATTTAATTGGCTATGCCCAATTTTAAAAATATGTCTAGAGTGAAGTTGGCCCCATGGAAGCAGGTGGGCTGCCCCTGGCTCCCGCTGAGCTTTGGGAGGAAGGGCATTTTAGACCTTCTTCTGGAGAAACTAATCTCACACCAGGATGTACCTGCACCAGACGAGAAGTTACTGAACCCTGAAACTCTGTCAGACACTCCCAGAGATCTGAAACCATGGTGGTTAAGGTTTTTTTTTTTCCCCCTTCTTCTTCTTTTACGCTGCCTGAGGTGATGATGACTCATTGCAAGGTTAATGCATTTCACCTTTCACCAAAGCTGCAGCCAAAATATTTTTCCACATTTATGACTCACCCTTTTCCCAGGCCTGTTAAATTAATAGGAGTTTAAAGAAAATATACCAGGAACACTGAGGCAGTCCCCTTATCCACCTGATGAGCACAGGTGTGTCCCAGCAGTAACCTGGAGCCTCCTGTGTTTGCCAGGTTCTGGTTGAACTTGGACTTCAGGACTCCATGAGGTTCCAGTGGGAAATGCATGATAATTTTCAGAAAGTTGCCTTTCCAGTTTCAGAGTCGTAGTATTTCTCTGGTTGCTATGAAACAAGGGTCTCCTCGATGAGAAAGGGGAGCTGTTAAGGGTCAACCAGAGAAATGTGTTTACTTGTGGTGCATCGCTAGGTCTGAGTCCTTAGAGAGCTTTTCAGTGTGCGCTCTGATCTAGCTTGACCATGCCTCCCTATACTTGTCTTCTGTCATTTTCCTACACTGTTCTTTGCTTCAGCAAGACCATCCTTTTCATGGAGCTAAAGCCTTGCCACCATATCTTCCCTTAGGATTTCCTTCCTACACCTGTAATCAGAATGTCCTCCCTTCCTTTCATTCATTCCTTAACCTTAACCATTCCTTAATTCTCTCTTAACCTTCTTTCCTGGCTCAGGTTAAATCCTTTTTTTTTTTTGGTGACATCTTCCTTGACAGAATTGCTTCCTCTCCTTAACTTCTAGAAGAGTCTTCTCTCACTGCTTTTAAGAAACTCTCTTTGCCAGTGATTCTGTAGCTTTACCTCAATATATCAATGTGTAGGTTTCTTTATTTACTTAACTTGTGATTCATGCCTTTCATCAGTTCTAGATGATTCTCAGGCTTTATTTCTTTGAAAATATTTCACCTCTTTTTCTTTGTTTCTCAGTTGCCTCTTTTTCTGGAACTTTGACTAGATATTGGTTAGACCTTCTCATACTTCTGCCCAACTTTCTTTGTCTCCATCATATTTTCCATCTCTTTCTTTTCTGTGCTTTGTGTAATTTCTTTGCATCTATATTCCAATTTTGACACTGTCTAGTCCAAATTTTCCACAGTTTTTTAAAACAACTTTATTATGCTGTAATGTATACATATAATTTACATACTTCAACCATTTTGAAGATTTTATAGGTCAATGACTTTTTTGTTTTTAAAGATTTTGTTTATTAGACAGACAGAGATCACAAGTAGGCAGAGAGGCAGGCAGGGGCGGGGCAGGGAGAAGCAGGCTCCCTGCTGAGCATAGAGCCTGATGTGGGGCTTGATCCCAGGACCCTGAGATCATGATCTGAGCTGAAGGCAGAGGCTTTAACCCACTGAGCTACCCAGGTGCCCTAGGTCAATGACTTTTAGTGAATTTACCTAATTGTGCAACCATCATTATAATCCAGTTTTAGAACGTTTCTCTTTCCCCATGAAATGGCTCATGACCATTTACAGTTAATCACACAGCCCTAGGAAAACATTAATCTAAATGCCTCTACAGATTGCCTCTTGTGGGTAAATGGAATCATATAGTATGTGGCCTTTATGTTTGGTTTCTTTTACTTAGTAAAATGCTTTTGAGCTCCATTTATGTTGTAGCACATATCAGTAGGTTTTTCTTTTTCTTTACAGAATAGTGTTCCACTGCATGAAAGTTACCACAATTTGTTTATCCATTCATTTGTTGTCCACTGACCTTTCAATGTCAAAGACTCTACATTTCTTTCAATAAGTTCCACCTGATTTGATTTCATGTTGGATTGCACAATTGTATTTAATCTGCTTGTTTTCTTATATTTATTCCATCATTTCACTTTAGTTATTTTAAACATGTTTTTAGTTGGTTTCTAATAATTCCCAAAACCTGAAAATCTGAGGAATCTGAATCTGATGTTTTTTGATGGTGTGATTCTTGTCTATTCTGTCTGTGTTTCTTCTTATGTTTGGATTAAGTTCCTATTTTGTGGGAATCTTGTGTGTTCTAAATTGTGGGTCTCCTGGCTCGTACCCAGGATGACCCCTTTTCAGGTTCATTTTCTGGTTCAGAGTTTCTTGGACTTGGTGGTGGTATAAAAATTCTCATAAAAGACTTTTTCTCCTGAACAAGAGTGGAAGAGGAGACAGATGTTTCCTTTTTTCTGGTTTGCTCACCTTTTTCTCTCCCTCTCTTCCCTGAGAGTATGGTCCTTTGAGTCCCAGCTACATGCCAGTGTCTCAGTTCTGAGTGTTTGGCTCAAGCAGTTCCAAATCCTTGACTTCTGGTCTTGAAAGACATTAAAACCAAGACCTTACTTTGTCCTAGGAGTATCCAAGGTACTAGATCCCACTTACCACATGTATTTTCATCTTATTCTTCATTTTTGGTCCTTTATTTTATTTAGGCATATAATCACATACACATTTTTTAAAGTATTTTTTTTCTATTCTATATAGAATTTCTGGGTGTTTTATAGCATGAAGTTTTTCAGTATTCAGTGTAGTTGTGAACACAGATGTATGTAAACAGTCAGTGGTTATCTTGCTATACAGATACCCGTGTCTTCACATCTGAGTATGTATATGTACTTTTGTATACATATTTGTGTGTGTACATATATGTATTTGTATATGTATACGTGAACTGTCAGTTGCTATGCTAGAAACATGAGCTCACTTATCACTAGACTCGGCATTAGTGCTTAAATAGAAGGAACATAGTGGTTTATAAACTGTATTTTAAGTTTAAGCAATAGCTTTTAATGGTCACACTGAATATTTCTGTGGACCCATGGTTTTTTGAGCTTTTTGACTTGTGGTGTACTCTACAACACAGTAAATTTCAAGGAAGTAAAACCATAGTAATTTTTGGGTTTTGTGGAATGTTTTCCATCTTTCTTTTAAAAGCTTTTGTGATACAACAGTGTGCATTAAAATTCACAAACACTTTTTTTATCCCAAGGGTTGTGTGCCCAGAAGAAATGTTCTTTTCCAAAGGTGTTAATGCTATGGAACATTGGGTCATCTTGTCTACAGCAGGGAATAGAGAAGTTATTTTCTGAGAATCCCTTTCATTTTGAAGTTTCTATTTGAGGAAGAACATAAAAATATCTGACCTTGACAGGAACAAAGGAATCCATTTATTTCTCCAGATTGTCACCTCCAAATAAAAAGTCTTTCGTGTTAAAGGGAGACTGAAAAATATTTCCTAAAGCCTAATTCAAAAACCTCAGGTACCTGTCTTTGAAGAGGTCTATCTTATTCTTATGAATTTCTTAAGAACATCTTCAGCTATTTTTTCTCATCCCCAGCTATTCATGTATTAATTTCCCAGGGCTGCTGTAATGAAGAATCACAAACGCATGTGTGTGTGTGTGTGTGTGTGTGTAAGGCAACAGGAGTTTATTCTCTCACAGTTCTGGAGACTAGAAGTCTCCAGAGAAAGTCGTGGGAAGGGTTAGTTTTTCCTGGAAGCTCTGGGGGAGAATCAGTTCCATGCTCTCCTCTAGCTCCTGCTGTTTGCCAGCAATCCTTGGCATCCCATGGCAAGTAGATACAGTACTCCCTTCTCACTCCCATCTCTGCCATCTTCTTCACAAGTCATTCCCCTCTGTATGTCTGTGTCTCCACATGACCTTCTGATAAGGACACCAGTCACTGGATTAGGGGTCATCCTAACCCAGCATAACCTCATTCTTAACTAATCACAACTGCAAAGATCCTATTTCCAAATAATGTCACATCCTACAAGCCAAGGTAGATAATGATTTCTAGAGGGACCCTTATTCAATCCAGTCTGGTCCAGTACTATGGGTTGACCAAAATAAGTACAAGGTCCAGGAAGAGGAGATCTCCATCTCAGGGACCTTGCCAACACCCTATAGAGTGGTCCCCATGGAGATGTAAGGTACAGCAGCTTCAAAGACCCAGGGATCCCTAATGTAGAGCCCAAATATAGAAGCCCTGAGAGAGAAACATCTTTCTTATTGTGAAATGCTTTGGCAATCCATAGTAGCCAGGCTTTGCTGGATCCATCCATCTGGCTGTCCTGTAAAGATGCATTTCCAAAAGGTGAAAATGAACACAGCTTAACTATGAAAGAAATAGGGTTGGGGCTACCAGGAGCCATTAAATAAATGGGGAGATTTCATTTCCAAAACTTGTGGTTACCTTCCATAAATCTTGAGGGTTCCTAACATTCTGGGCAATTATGAAAACAAATGGAGCAAAACTGTCTCTAGCCATGACCCTCCACCTTTTCCAAGTTCCCCTGATCGCACAGCTAAGAGTCCGGGGTCTAGTTAGCTTCCTTTAACACACACTCTCCTCAAAACTAAATAGCTTCATCACAGATGAAGAGTAAACATACTCAGATTTTTTTTTTTAAAGCCCAGGAGGACTTGAACAGTACTAATTTTTTGGTTAGACTGATGAGAACAGTAATGTGGCTTTTCACCAAGAAGCATCAAATGCCAGATCTCAGTCTCCCATTTCCCATTTCTGTCCAGAAAGCAAAAAAGAAGCTTTTTTCCCTATTGCATCATTCTAGCTACACACCTGCCATTCTATAAGCCAATATTAGCTCCAACCATACAAACCTGTGTTTCCAATGAAGCTTCTTCATGAGTCGCCAAAACTCAGGTATAAAGAGAAATTGTGGTAGAAAAAAGGATGCTTCTTAGAATTCATAACAGTTCCTTACTTTGCTGACTATGTTTTAGAGAGTAATGCTTGATTGCCCAGGGGGATTTTAGAAGAATTGTTGGCTACATACAAAAATGAAAAAATATGAATTAATTTTAATTCCATAATAGGTCTCTGTGGTTACTGTCTATCTCAAAGGAAGGATTATGAGAAGGAAAAGGTTTCATTCTATTCACCAAACATCATAGTTAATACTATTCTGACATGAAATCTTTGTTTACTTCATGTAGGAGGTGTAATGGATTTGTCAAACTAGTTCTTTCTTTTAGAGGTCCTGATTTAAAACTCCTATAAATCAACTTAAGTTGGCTCAATATCCTTACCCACAGTGATCTTAATTCTACAGAAATAATGACTTGGCTTTCCACTCAAGGTTTACCTTTATCTGTGGCTTTAATAAGTGTTGTCAAGGCCATCAGTACTGATATTATACCAGCGAGGCAGGAAAGCCCAGGGGGGAAAGAGCATATGTTGATTGATGGTGCCTATTTAATATTTGGGATATGAGTGATCTGAAGCTATCTTATTGAGCAGATGGGCTGGTTTGCTCTTTCCTTCTTAAGCTCTAAAACCTTTTATAGTCAAAGCCTGGGGTGGGAGGTGGGGATACCAACACAGTACCTGAACTCATGATGGGCAGGGATGAGGTTAATTGCTAATCCCTTCTTATTCTGAGTAACCACTTCGAATTCTTAATCACTTCCTCAGATTGAGGTCTGAGCAATTTTTGGTGGCAATATGCTTTACTCGTTTTCTCAAATATAAACAAAAGTTTTATGTGTTTATGGTTGTTAAAATAATATATTCAAACAGTTAAAAATATTCCAACAATTACAGCAAAATAGTTAAAACATCCACCCCCCGAAAAAGTTTTAAGAAGTTAAGACATCCTAATCTGGGTCACTTCGAAATAACTAGCGTTTGTACTTTAGGGTACATCCTATCAGGTTTTTTTTCTAGGCAGCACATACATTGCATAACATGTAATAGAATATAGTTATAAAAGTTGCATTATACCATATATACTAAATAGATATCAACTTCTTTTTTCACTCTGCATTAGCTCATGTATATCTTTCATTATCTAAATACATCTCCTCTTCATATGTGGAAATGGCTCAATAGAATTCTCTAGATTTTAGGGATGAACTTTTACTAGTTTCCTCTTGGTAGATCTGCTATTTTTCTCTGCCACAAATGTGACGTATATTTTGAGCATATTATTTCCTTATCCATATGCAGCTTGTATTTTGTGCAGCTTGAACCAATTATTTGTTGCCTTACATGATTTTTTCTCCTCCTATAAATAAATTTAAGCACTCATGGTTGACCACTTCTACAAAACTTGGCCTGATCCTATAGGGATAAGAAGGAGGGCATATGAATCTGGGTGTCATTGCCGCCACTTCCTGAATTATTTTCCCTGCTCTTCGCTATAATATGCACACACACACCAGTGGGCACACATGTGCACACACAGACACACACACACATCATGTGCAAGTATGCACATCCATGATAAACCATTTCAGGAAAATGAAGTTCTCCTTCCCCATAAAGCTGACCAAATACATTCCCAGATATGTTGATTTTAACATTTTATACTTCATATTTCCACAGTTGGCTATTATCTTTGGAAAGTATGTTTCAACTACCAAGTCCAAATATGAAAAGTATTTTGAGTGTTCTAACAAAGGAAAAAATGGCAATACCAGCATTCTAAGTAAAGCGTATTCTAGTCAAGTTTTTCAGAAAATCATCTCACCTGGAAAAAAGAATCATCTTTCAAATTCCTCATTTTAGAGATGCATACATCTAGTGCAATTACTAGGAGAAAGTGTAGGGTCGTGAGATACAGTTGTGCCAAGGTTGTCACTGTGAACATAATGCAGTGTGACTTTTTTGCAGAGAACTGTGTGCACATGCCTTTTGACTTTTATTATTTATAATAATTTTGTGAGGGGAGCTGAGCAATCTTATTCCCATTTTGTAGATGAGGACCGTGATCCTAGAGAGGTAAATGACTTGTCCAAGAAGACTTGGAAAAGTCTCTGAGTCCAACTCCAGGGCTTTTTCATCTCATCTGCTTTGCTAACATAGATGCCACTGGTTCATTTATAACTCCATAAAGTCTTTCTGTTATGATAGCTTTCCCTCACTTCAGAGCTTGGGTCCATAATACCATTTGGAATGAGATCATTTTCCTATAAAATGTCTGTTAGTAAAGCTGTTACACATCTGATTTGTTAGCTGTCTGTCAAGCGCGAGTTTGCCTCTTCAGTCCTCAGCACTTTTAAATGTTTCTAGGGACTTGGTTAGGGAGAAAAGAAAGCTGCCTTTGACATGCTTTAATTTCTAATAGTTTTGTTGCTGGGCTAGTGTGACTGTTAGATATACACATCCCCTCTATGCCCATTGCTAGCTGTCCCCTTTGGCTGCCTCTATAAGGCCACACTCTATAGTTCTTTACCAACCTAAGTATTTTATTACAAAAATATATCAAACCATGCTTTGTGGATAATCCTAAATCCTATATATGTTAAGTTGTAACCCCTGTTAACACTTAGGTGGAGTTCTTCCATTTTTTTCCCACATTCTTTCCAATTTTTTTAATGTTATGCTTGATTTTGGTTTGTTTTTAAAAATTGTTGTTAGATTGGAGGTAAAAAGGTTTGTATTCTGCTTTTTTAATGTAAATTTATATCGTAAGTATTTCCCCATGTCATTAAATAAATCAAAGCACATTCTTATAGTGAACTACTTTGCAGCCATGTTTAACTGTCCTTCCATTTTAGGCCATCTGGATGTTCAGGCAAGATTGTGGCGATGATGAAGGCTGGTAACCCTGGATCATTTCCTGGAAGTTTCTGGCAATTTATACTTCCCTTGATGGTGCACGAGAATGTCTTTGTCATGGTCTCTTCTAAAAACCTCACCACCTTTAAATATTTTATTAAAACTCATTGCCAATATTATAAGCAAAAATAATACCTTATTTTATTCTAGTTACCAGACTTGGACATGTTTGCTCTTCTGAGGTCTACTGTAAGACATTCTAGTTTCTTTGCTTTGTGGTATTTTGTTATCTCTCCATTGGGCCCATTGCCTACCTTAGGATGAAAGGAAGGTGGTCTGGGCCAGGCGTTGTCAGTGAGGGACAGAGCTGCATGGCTTCCACTAACTGTCCACTCTCAGGTTGAAGGGAATATTCTCCAGCCTACAGCTCCTGGGCCAGCCCACATGCCACCCAGGTAGGTTCTGCCAAACTGAGTTCTCTCCCTTCTCTGCTTGCTCTCTGACAAGTGGGAATGCCCAAGCGTCCAATGAAGCTCCCTTCCTCAGCATGTCCTGTGATTTAGTCTGTTTCTATGGTGTTTTACTTAGTAGGCCCACGGCTCCCAGGAGGCGCTGTATCATAGCACCTTTATGCCAGGCTTTTTCGGGCTTAGGAATTGCACTTAGATTGATGAGAAAGGCAGATATCACCGGATGAGGAGGGAAGGCATCTTAAAAAAAAAAAAAAAAAGACACTTCTGGGGCACTTCTGGTGGCTCATCTAGTTAAACATCTGCCTTCATGTGGGACATGATCCCCCGGGTCCTGGGATTGAGTCCTGCGTGGGGCTTCCTGCTCAGTGGGGAGTCTGCTCCTCTCTCTCCCTCTGCTCCCCCTCACCACCTCTTCTGCTTGAGGTCTCTCTCAAATAAATAAATAAAATCTTTTAAGAAATTATTACTCTTGCAACAGAGGGAGTTTTCTAGTTGCTTGAAGCTCTCTTCCTCCAACCAAAGGACTGACAATAAGGAACACCTGGTGTCTCGGGTTCTCTTTTCAAGTGACAGCGGTAGTCTGTTTCAGGGGGCCAAGCACGAGTCACAAACTAGTCCACAGTTCTGGAAGTAATAGCAATCTTCTCCAGGTTGGTGGCCAGTATCTGTTTCAATGTGAGACGTTTTCCTCTTTTATTGGATTCATCTTTACAGATATTTTGATTAGAATATCAGAAGATTCCATCAGTGAATTATAACCATGCTCTTTAATTTTTATTTAAAATTAGAAGTTCCCACTGGTTTATTTTAAGGGCAATATCTGTCATCTGGGACTGTTATTTGTACAGACAGCATACCTTTAGGTTTCTCTTGCTTTTTAAAACTAAGAGGCCTTTTTGCCACCCAGAGAGCATGTCATCCATTTCTTGTTCCACGTTCTGTAACAGCATTTTGTACAGCAGATGGTTTTTCATGCTGACTTCCTCAGAAGAACCTGCCAAGTAAGGGAGAGAACTGATACTTTTTTCCTCCTTCGGAACACCCACCATGTTCATTAACCACCATGGAGGCCACCAAGCAGTCTGGACAGTGGCCCTTATACTCTGTAATGTTTGTTTGGCCCTTACACACGTCAGAAGATAAATAATAATGCAATATCAAGCATCCTTATTTTTATTTTATTTATTATTTATTTATTTAAAGTATTTATTTATTTATTTGACAGGGAGGGAGACCACAAGTAGGCAGAGAGGCAGGCAGAGAGAGAGAGGGGGGGAGCAGGCTCCCTGCTGAGCAGAGACCCGATGCGGGGCTCGATCCCAGGACCCCGAGTTCATGACCTGAGCTGAAGGCAGAGGCTTAACCTACTGAGCCACCCAAGTGCCCCAAGCATCCTTATTTTTAAAAATGTTGGGGAGCCTGGGTGGCTCAGTGGGTTAAAGCCTCTGCCTTCGGCTCAGGTCATGATCCCGGGTTCCTGGGATCGAGCCCTGCGTCGGGCTCTCTGCTCAGCGGGGAGCCTGCTTCCTCCTCTCTCTCTGCCTGCCTCTCCACCTACTTGTGATATCTCTCTGTCAAATAAATAAAATCTTTAAAAAAAAATAAAAATAAAAATGTTCCCAGTTTGATGAATAAAAATAATGCCTCTAATTCTATTTTTTCTCTTTTTGATGACTATAACTTTGCCATTTTCATTTTTCATGGATTGCCTTAGAATAGAGTTCCAGTTTCCTTGTTCATGAAATGTGGCTCTGTTTTATCTTTTCATTCTTTCTGGGGAGGATTCTTCCTTCAAGTTGCCTATAGCCTTCTCAGTCCCCACTGCCTTTTTCTGGCTTCCCTCTAGACAACCTGCATGACTTTTTCAAATCATCTTGCACCATCTTGCCTCTCTCTTCCTAGAAGCTTTCCCTGATTGAACCTATTTTTAAAAACCCACAGTGTGAGTTGGATTCTGTGACCTGGATTCTGTTCCTGAGGGTGATCTGTGACATGGTCAGGGCCACAACGTTGTAACCAACCTTTGCTTGACATTGAGTGTGATACATGACGCTTTAAGGTTTTCGTTCTTATAGAAGTTGGGTTATAGAATCTACTTCATAGATATGTTATGAAGATCATAGTGAGATCGTGTAGGTGGGGGCATTTCCATATCATACTTTATCATGTAGCCACTAGACAACTACACACTTAGAGCCTGCTAAGAAGGAGGAACTGTATGGGGAATAAAGGATGCAATAGCCCTGTCCTTAGGAAACTATAGCTTCTTGGGAGATTTGATATGAAAAGATATACAATTGCAACTGTGATAAGTTCTGGAAAAGAAAGATATAAAGTGCTACAAGAGGATATAATGAGAGGATTTGATTCATTCAATTAGAGAAATATAAAGAGCTTCCCTAAGAAGTGGCCCTTGCATTGAGAATGATATGCAGAAGGCACTTAAGCAAAACGATGAAAGACAAGGTTCTCAGTCAGGGCAAAGGCCCTGTGGCAAAAGGGGATATGGCAGGCCCAAGGGGTGGAAAGAGGGTCAGAGTGTCTGAAACACAGGGTTGAGGAAGAAGGTGGTGTTAGAGAGGTAGGTGGGGACCGGAACTTCCAGGGCTTTGAGGACCATGTTGAGAATTGATGTTATCCTAAGAGCAACTGGCAGCCAATGGAATGCCTTTAGTGTCTGCATGGCCTGCAGCTGCCATGATCAGACCTGGATATCCCAGAGATCTCTCGCTGCAATGTTGAGGGATTGGAAGAAGGCCTCATGGACACAAGGGATGCTACTTCTCATTCTTTCCTTGCAATGACTGCTCTTCCTTCTCTTGTCCTCTTAAATGTATCACCTTTCTTCACCTTTCTTTGTGGTTCTGGTCTCTATAACCTAACTGTAAGGACTTGCTGGATATACCTTCCTAGTGGCCTAGAAATTCAACCACGTTCTCTTAGTCTCTGCACATGGAGTCCAGAAAAATATCTCCAATTCCCTCCTACCTTGGCCCTCCTGTCCCATCAGTCATCATGTTACATGAGAGCTGGTGTATCCAGTCAACGTACCGTGCCTCTGTAAGAATTTCCTGGACCATCATAAGACTATCTCTGTGAGCTTATCTTGGTCCTTAGATTTGCTTGGTTCTACTTTGTCATATAGAGTGCTGCTGCAAGGTCAGTATTCCCATGGCTATCTCCAGTTAAGTCTTTTCTCTGCTTAACTGCCCCCCCCGCCTCACCGCCCAACTCCTTACACCAAACCTACATTTTAGCCAAATGGGTTTACTCACTGTCCCCTACTTCCCTGCCTCCACCTTTGATGCTGTGGAGGTACTGGTTTACGCCCTTCTTCCTTTATTCACATCAGTGGGAATTCGAGTCCTCATTCGTGCCTCAGCTGTAACACCGCTGTTGATAGGAAACCTTCATGGACTCATCCAATCCGATATGAAATTTCCTTCCTCTGATCCTTGTGTAGCACTTTACTTCTTTTTCTCTGATGATGCATATGGCACTGGGATTTGTAACTACACACATATTGTATATTTGTCTTAGTTTCTCTACTGAGCTCTTTCCTCCTTGAGATCTGGGACCACCGAATACTCACCTGTGGATTAGTTATAATGCTCGTATCTGTGTCTTGCATGAGGAGCATACTTGATCAGTATTTATCAAATCAGCCTGTCTGTTGTGATAATAAATAATGATGCATATATAATGTAAATTCACTTTCCTATTTTTCACTGCTGTGATGCATTTGCTGCATCCCTTTGAAAATTTGGAGGAAGTACATTTTTAATTATTATTCTCATGGACTATTCCTCACTCTTTACATCTTCAAGTATGCAAATAGAAGCAAGATAGTTTTGAACTGTATGTTGTAAAGAGAAGAAAGAAAGAGGCAACCTGAGCAATTCCTTTTACATTTCATCCTGGTTAGAAGCCAACGTAAATGCTTGTGCTACATGAACAAGCATATTTCCTGCCGTGAAGCCTTGGCTGTTTATCCTGGGACTCCTCTCCACCACTGGCTGCCCTCAAACAACTATTAACCCCTGCTTTGAGCCAGCAAACCAGATGTGGGTTTTTTCAGCAAATTATTGGTTATTTCGCCACATGTTGGTTTTTCTTTTTTTTTTTTTTTTTTTTTTTGCAGTTAAATGTTTCCAGCTTCCCAGAGCATTCCACAGGAATAACATCATATTTTTCCTCCAACCTGTTAATTAACATAATTATTTATCAACCCTAAACCACAGCTTGAGTTTGTTAAGTGGCTAGCAGAACATATATTCCCTGGATGGAGCCCAGTACTGCTGAAGAGAATAAAACAGCAATAAAAATTTTAAAAAATTAAAAAAAAAAGGAAAGTCTTTTGGGGGAGGAGGGATACACTTCATTCCTCCTTTTGTTTCTGGGGATCAATCACTCCATGCTCAGGCTACATCCCAGGTGTTGGCTGGATGCCCCCAGTGCTTTTCTTGTTATTGAAGGAGGATGGTTTCCAGAATGAAGGGTTTCTCATGCCATCTCTAAGTGCCTCCCTAGCTCCAGTGTTTGGAATCTGTCTTTGTAGCTCCAAAAGGTTAAACCATGAAGTGGGTTAAGCTCTATTTTTCCTGCCACTCTCTAAATTTCAGTGCAGGTTCTTAGGATTAGCGGAGTTCCTCTTAATGCCCCTCCCACCATACTTCCTGGGGTTAACTGCTTTTGCATTGACTGGGTGAGACTAACAGTGCCTTTCCCTCACAAAAGCAGTTCTCCAAGAGTTCTCAAAGTGCCCTCTAAGAGTTCTGAAGTCACCCTTTCAGGGGATATGCTAGGTCAAATCTACTCTTATCAATACAGTCAAATACTACTTATCTTCTTCCCTCTCATCATTCTTTTACCAGAATATAGTGGAATTTTCAGCAGATCATATACAGAAACAGAAATGAGAGTCCAGCTATCTGCTATTGAGCCAATAGGAGTGAGATTTACAAAACAGTAAAAACAATGCTATCCTTCTCACTCATATTTGTTTTCCTTTGAAAAATACCCTTATTGTTCATAAAAGTGTGATTTTTATATTAACACATAATATTTTGCTGTTATTTTTAAAGATTTCTTTATTTTAGAGAGAGAGTGAGGGAGCAGGGGAAGGTGCAGAGGGAGACAATCAACTCCCTGCTGAGTGTGGAGCTTAATGTGGGGCTCAGTCTCAGGACCCTGAGATCATGACCTGAGCTGAAACCAAGCATCAGATGCTTAACCAACTGAGCCACCCAGGTGTCCCCTGCTGTTATTTTTAAAGTAAATTAAGACAAGACATTCTCAGTTTTAATTTCTAACATAGCTACCATTGATAGATATTATTACCCACATAAACAAAAGCACTTTGGGAGCCTTAGTAATTTTAAGAATGTGAAGAAGCACTGAAACCAAAAAGTCTGAGAATCAGGGCCTGTCACATATCATTTGCACTAAAGGTCCTTGCATTACCAAGCTTCCATCATTATGAGTTAAATGGCATGTTCCTTAGAAGAGAAGTCAAATACACCAGGCATGTGTAAGTGTTTTAACACTTTGACAAGGGCCATGACAAAAGGTTCCATCTATGTTACCATAGTCGAGGAAATGACCTCTGATTGCCCTGAGCCAGCTTGCTATAGATTGCTCATGCATGGTTATAGTCAAAGTGCTCTTAGGGGCAAGCCAAAGGGCGGAGGATGAGTGAAGCTCATGGCTACGGGGCCGGGAGAAGGGAAAGACAGTTTTGGAAGTGGATTGGTGCCTGGGGATATAAACATTCGTGGGTAGGAACACTGGCTATCTACAAAATTTTTTCCTTTTGTATTATTCCTTGAGAGCAGAAAATCCATTTTCGGAACTCAGCTCCTGCTTGCGCTGTGGTTTTTGTGAAGACAATAATTAGTAGCTTTCAGTGGATTTCATGTGAAACTCAAAGTGGCTCCAGGCTGGACCAGAGATGGATACATGTCCAAATGTTTAAGTAGGAGTTTAAATAGCTGAACCACAAAACGTTTGGATTTGATTCCAATTCCCGTAAAGTAGACGCCATCTTGGAACTTTCTGGGACTCTATTCTGCTTTTCTCAGAGCTCATTGACAAAAAGTCTTTCCAGCAAACAGTGGTTTATTAGCACATTAGTGCTCCCCCTCTCCATTCCATTCTAAGAAAAACCTCACACACCCACAGCCAAAAGTCATTTCCATTCTATTTGCAGAACCCAAATAATAACTTATTCACACCAGATTTGACCAAAGTCACAGTCTCCCTAAGAGTAGAAAGAATTAGAGCTACTATTAAGCTAATTAGTTTTTATTGAATAACCTGAGACATCACATGAGAATGAAGAGACTTCCAGCCCAGCTTTTGAGTGCTGGGTTATAAGTCCCTTAAATATTAGTATTCAGATTTCAATGATTCATTGTTTCTTCCTGCTCATGCATTGCTACACATCCCTCAAAATTACCTTCAATAATTTTAGGAGTCCTCAAGGTGGAGATGTCTTGGTTATGCTGAGGAAGGTGCCCAATCAGCTTAGAAATTTTCTTCTAAGAGCATTCCTTAATCATCCAACCCCAAACAGCACTCTTCCATCTCTGATACCTTCAGAATGCTGTATGAATCACGCAATTCTACTCCTGAAACTAATATTACACTGTATGTTAATTAGAATTTAAATAAAAGCTTGAAACAAAAAAGAAGACAATGCTATTTGTCATTATTTGAGCTTGTCTTTCTTATTTATACATATGTGTATTTTTGCTGATTCCCTCCTTTCATTAGAATGGAACTCCATGAGGCAGGAACATTATATTCCTAGTTCCAAAACAGTGCTTGGTACACAGTATGCTCTCAGTATTTGTTGATTAAAAGAATGAAGAAGTTACAATACGCTTTCTGAAAATGCTTTTTCTCCAGACACAGCCACTCATCTCTGTTAGGTCCGTGAAGAACCTCAGGGTTTTAAGTTCTACTAACATCTGTGGTTGTATCTTAGCAGGGACAGGCTCAGAGAGAAGCACAAGGCAGGGATTCTATTACCAAATTGCCCATGCCCATCTTGGGAACAGTATCAGCCAGGGTCCTGCAGAGAAGAGAAGTTAGCCTTAATTGGACAATTTGAGGAGCGGCTAATAAAGGGACTATCTATAAAGGTGAGAGCAATCTGAGGAAGGACACTGTTGTCCACTTTGGCTAGTAATGCCAGGGACCTGTTCTCTTTTCAGAGCCCTGACAGTGTGGTCATAAGTGGAAGGCTACCTGAGAGGGGTTGGGACATTCAGGAGAGAAAATATGGCCATTTTTGCAAAGTGCTTCCAGAACAGAGCCAGAATTAAGGGGAGTCTGTGACGTTGACAGCGGGGAGAGGACAGAGGGGGATGGGAGAGTAAGATTTGCTTACTCAGACTTGCTTAGTGGGAAAAGAAGCATCATGTAAAGCAACTTCCGGATTCAATGTGTGTTTACCATTGCTTGATGGTAACATTGCTGTGTTCTCAAAATGAGGACAACCACAATTCCTGGCTCTATCCAGAAAAATACCTGTAGACCCTTAAGCCTGTGTTATTCTACAGCAAGGTAACAAAGGTCTGCCTCTATCCCCACCCAGGAAGGATGAGGAGGACAGAACAGACCTTGTGTTGGGGGACAGGTCACCTTGTCCTGCCCCATACAGAAAGCACATGTTAAGATATCTGGCAACCAGTGAGTGACCACAACATGGTCAGTATAATTATATTAGACTCCCAATAGATAGTTGGCTTTTACAGGTTTTGGTGGCCCCTCTTAGACACTTGAAACAAATGGAACTGGAATTTGTCACAGACCTTTCAGGGATGCCCCTCAGAGTTGTCCTTAAAAGAAGCAAATCTAGCCCAATTCACACTCAGGGAGTCTGGCTCCAGAACCTTTGCTCTCAAAGCACTGTGGATGCCATACTTGTGTCTCTTTGGTACTTGTCATTCCAGGGCATGCCAATGGCTGCTTACTGATGGCCCTAGGTTTTCTCCTGATGGCTCTCTCTGACTGGAGGTACCAGTAGATCTGAGGAGTGAGAACCAAGGAACATCCTCCACCAACAGTTGAGACTTGGTGGGAGGCTCTAGTGGGAGAACTCCCAAACCTGTTCTTCACAGTCCTCCATGGCTTCCAAGCAGGACTGAGCCCTGGGAGCCCTGCTCACACGCAGCAGGACCTTACTCATTCCTGTACCCTGGGTTCACTCTCTTCCCTTTCCTGACTCACTGTCCATCCTCTCCTGGTCTCAGAGCTGCTTTGGGAGCAAAACAAGCCTTATGTACTGCCCAGTCTTGATCTCCTTACCTTAAATCTCCCCCTCGCTCTAATGTTTTCATCCTCCTAGTTAACCATTCCATGAAGAACAAGTCTCATATTGGTTATTTATACAATGTGACATGATTCCCCCAATTCTTAGCATTTAATGAAGTCAACCAAACTGATTGTGCTTTACCCCCTCCATCCTTCATGAGCTCCAGGAAGAATTCAACAGGATTGACTTTCTTTTACTTAAATCATTCCTCTGGTTTGCATTCCAAAGTGTCACCTAGCTTTGTCCTTCCTTTCTCTCCAATGACCTGCTATGTTTTCATCCTTTGGGAAACAGCTACTTTTTGGAAAAAGAAAGAAAGGACACATATAGGATTCCTGTCCCTTTGCTCTTCTACTCCACTTGCTGGAGTAGTCTGTTGATTTTCTTGGCATTAGTGACCACATTTGTATGATGACCTCTAAATCTGTGTCAACACCACTGACTTCTCATCAGAATCCAAGTCTCCCATTGTTTGTGTCTTGAACATTTCTACATACATGCCCCTTATTCTCAAATACAGCCTGTGGATACAAAGGGGAATTCCTGATCTTCACTTTATATATTTCCTTTTATTAAGTTGCCCGTTTATACCAAAGGTAACCCCATCTCTACTATCATCTAGCTTTGAAGTCCAGTAGTCATGTGTGGTTCCTCCTCTTTTGGCTCCACAACACCTTACCACTTCCTAACTCCTCTCTAGCCACAGAGTGTCTCCATCCACTTTGTCCTATAGAGCAATGGGCTAACTTCCCTTACATTCTGTGTATATCCTGTCCCTATTGTAGCTCAAAAAAAAAAAATGCTAGTAGTTCTCAACTGACTTCAGGGTAAAAGACAAATTTCTCAAAACCATACATGTGCTTTTCTGTCTTTCTTCTTTTTAAATTTTATTGTTTGAAAACCCTATTCTAGTCTAGATAAAAACTCTTTATTCAATTCTCTGGGTTTTTGTTCCCTATTTATAGTAGGGAACATATTTTGAGCCCTTACTGTGTGCTAAGTGTGACAAAAAATACTTTCATTGTATATTAGCTCATTTGTTCTCTACTGTAGCTCTACCAGATCAAAATTATTATTGTCTACATTTTATAGATAAAAAAACTGAGAAACCAAGAAGTTAAAATACATTGCCACATCACACAGCTTATGAGTAGTAGTATGAGATGGGAACTGCCTTCTGCCTGTTAAGGGAAAAAACCCCAAACTGGAAGATCTTTTCAATATCATGTCCTTTTAGTGTTACACTGGAGTGTTGTCTAACAGGCTTCAACAGAAAGCACCTGATATTTCAAGGAAATGTTTGACTTCTAATTGACCATTGATTAGGACCCAGACTCTGTGAAGTTGTTTTAACTGAGTGAAAACTGCCAATTTGCAAGTGATTTTTATACAGTTGAGATCTTTTTTTTTTTTTGTCCAGTAGAAAAGGGACCCCCCAAATTTGCAGTTTTGTTGTCCTATAGAACATGAACAAGTTTTGTTTTCAACTTTGCAATTTTTATTCCAGCAATCTGAATCTCATTAACAACTTGTTCTTTGATTTCTTCTTTATTCTGTTGAGTCACCATTATACTACTGATTCCTTCATTAATGAGCTAAGTGGAACTTTGAAAGGTATATACTCTATATATTTATGAAAGTCATGCTTTTAGCTGTTAGAAAATTATGCTTAGACAATACAGAACTTCTGCTCTGAATTACTGTGGTAATTCACTTAGTACCTACCAGTTCCAGAATGTCTGCCCCTTCTCTAGTCAAACTTGCAATTTTAAATGAAGGCTCCCTTCTCCTCTTGAAATCTTCCCCAGACATTCTAGCTCATGCTCATCATTTTCTTCTCAGAACTTCTAGAAAACTTACTGGTCTTAATGACACACTCTTTAATTTTACCTTAGTGTCTTACTCATCTATTTAGATCTAGATGTAGCTATCCATCCATGTGTTTTCTATCCTCTCCAGGTGAATAAAGAAACTTATGAATTATTACTTCAAGAAGATTTTGAATTTATTCATATGTTCTCCCAACCTACTCTGCCCCCAAGGTGCTTAGAATAGCTTTGAGCACATAGTATGTGGTCAATAAATACAAGATGCATAAAATTGAATTGAGCTTTGCAGATCAGCCCTTGCTCTATCTCATAGTTCTCCTGACTTAAATTTAAGCAACTCCAGACAAAACAGAGAGGCATTGTATCCAAGAATGAGTAGATTTTAGGAAAGAATAATAATGATGAAGAAATTTTGTTATCACACAAGGAGGGGGAAAATGTCTTGTGTAAGCCCGAGGATCCTAACAGTTAACTTTAGAATTTACCCTCATAGTTAAACCTCATTCCAAATGCCATTTCTCTCAAAAGCCAGCCCAGTGGCAATCTGTGCTTCCCCCTTTCAACCACAACTGTTTAATTTCAAAACAAGGGCAGATAAAATATGCTAATACACAGCAAGTCTCCCATTGCTATTCATTAGGAAGTCCCTTTCCAGTGTGAAAGTCCAGTCTTCCGTGAATTCACAAACAAATGATTGCCCTTGTTACTGGCATTCCACACCGGTGATAAAATATGGGAGTGAATCAGCCTTGGCCCAATTGTGTGGGTTTTCTTCTGCAAGGTACTGTGTTCTTTGTCTTGAGCATATATGGGAATCTATCTATGTGCATTTGCAGGATGTTTTAAAATAAATACATTTCTACCTGCAGGAACATTAATAGGAAATCCTCTGAGATTTCCATTTGGTGGCAGCGGTAGTGGTAGTGGTGATGTGTTTTATGAGTTCAAAGTCTTTGCACTTGAGCTATAGGAACCCGTTGTAAGCTGTGGACTGTTTAGCATGCCATGTGGGCCACAGCCTCTGACATCTTTAACTAGAATAGCAAAGGGCTGGGAAAAGGAGCACGATGGAGTACTAGCAGCCACGAGAGAGCAAGGCTGGAATGCTGGCTCCGACCACAAATTGGTACATGGAACTTGTGTTTTTCATTAGAGTTGCTGCAGTAATGCTGGTTTCTAACATTCCGAAGGATATTCAGACATATTAAATTAAATTCTCCTTTAAAATCACTCTATGTTGGAACAACATGAATGATCAGACCGCAATCAAGAAACTTCAGGAAATAAAAAAAAACAACAACAACTAAGTCTAGCTTTGGCCCTTGCTTATGCTGTTGGTATGAATGTACAACATACATTATTGGTGATTCAGTAGTTAATCTGGAATGTATCTGAAAGATTCAGTATTGCCTTGAGCTTTTAATTGACTACTTGGTCCAAGTTTAATATGTGCAGTATATATAATTTGTGGATTACAGAAGCAACTCTGAGTGACCATAGGACGTGTATATACCAAAGCACAAAGACATGAGAGTTTGTTTTATATTGTATATAAATAAACACTTATGTAAACCATGTATTTATTTAGATATATTTATACATCCATTTGTGCAACCTACAGCTAGAAGTTCTGACTGGCAAAAATCAAGCATTAGGAAATTTGTCTCTTGTTCTGTAATCGAACACTCACCATAAGGCAAGTCTATCATCTAGCTAGCTAGCCAGCTAGCTCTATTTCTCAAACACATACACATACCACATACATACACAAAATTTATACCTGCTCAATGATGTCTCTGAGTTCCTCAATAAAGCATATGTATTTGTCAGGATAGGCTAGACAATGTTGCAGTAACAGATGCATTTCAGTAGGTTAGGACAATTTGAGTTTATTTCTCCCTCATGTAAGATACCCAAGGAGTACAGACAAATCTTCTGGACAACTGTCCTCCATAAGCTGGCTGAACAATGCAGGTTTTTCCAGCCGTGTGGCACTTCCATATCGGCACATGCATCCGGAACCATACAGTGGAGAAGGAGTGGCCTAGAGAGTTGTCGGCCAAAGTAAGTCAACTGCCTCACATAACATCAAAGAAGTAGAGAAAAGCTATCCTCCCATATACTGAAAATAGATATTGGTACATGATAAAAATCCTATAACATGATTACTAGAACCTGACAAATATGACTTATTTTGAAATCAATCAGCTAGTCAATCTCTATATCTTTATTTCTCTGTCTCTATCTCTCTATCTCACAAGCACACAAAGAGACACCTGTGTGGGAGTAGGAGATTTCTGGGGCACAAGTGAAGGCCACCCTTTCTTTTCTCAAAATAGACCAACCCAGATCAACTGCAGAGGCAGATGGGACATTTCTTTAACTGAAACTTTGCTTTTTTTTTTTTTTTAAGGTGTTTCATATCATACCAACATCCAATCTTTGATGAGGAAGATTTTCAGTTCTTTTTGCTGAAAGTAAGTTGAAAAAAAAAACCAGTAACAATAACAAGGACAGAAGATTCTCTTTCTGAGTAAGAGTCATGAAGAGAAGAAGAAGAGAAAAATCCAAGCAGGACTCAGGGAATGTTTTTGTTTCAAGCCAAGAGCACTGTTGTAGACTCTGGGCTCCCTCACAAGAGACAAAGTGTGTTTTCAGCTGTGATGGGCCCAACAGATGAGTGGGATGCAATAGGCTTTTCAGATTCTAGAAAGGAGCAGTAAGAGAGTCCACTTACAAAAGGTTTTCTCAGCAGTGTTTCTCCCCATGAAGTCTAAGAGAGAGTGGGGCATCGGGGAGCAGAGAGACACTCTGTCCAGGAAGGCTTGTTCATGGCATCCGAGTCCCCTGAAGACAATGGCAAGAGCTGTTGTGTCAGTCCAAGCCCTGCATGATCCAGTGCCTAGCTCCCCCGCTCCAGCTTGGTCTCAGGTGACTCTGCATCCACTCATTCACCTGCCTGCTGAATCTGTCCTCATCATGCCCAGTATTACTCTAATCGTTGAGTGAACAGTATCCCTTCCCGAAGAGGGCCTTTGCATAAGTAGTGCCAAAATCATCTTTCCTCATCTCTCCCCACTTCAGTAAAAACCCGTTCCTTCTTCTGACCTCAACCCAAATGCCATTTCTCAGGGAAAACTTCCTTGACAGTCAGAAACACCATGATGTGCATTCAAGTACGATCTGCCCTTCCCCCCAACGACTTCTGCAATTTGTGATTATATATGGATTGGCATAGTGGTCTGAATAATGTTGCTCTCCTACTGGTCCTCTAAATTTCATGGGAACCATATCTTTTTTTCCTTAGCTTTGTATCTTTATTTGCTATCCCAGTGCCTTAAGTATGCTGGGACTTCACTAAATATTTGCTGAATAAATGCAGTATTATACAAATAAACGACCACAGTCTCTCATATTGATATAGCCCTATTTAGGTATCAAGCACGTTGCCTACGTTTTCTGATCTTATATTCAAAATAGACAAGTTGAGTGATGACACATGCTTTTAGGTTGTGATAAGTAGGGCCTGGGGTAGATGGCGCTCCAAAGCTATGACTCTCTGTCCAGCGCTCTGACCCCATAAAGGTTACCATACTCCCTTGGGTTCATCCATCTTTATGTAAAATAAGTACTAGATTCAACACATATAAAGTGATCCATATAAAGAAGAAAAAGATCAATTCCCAAGAAGCAAATGGATAAATGTATAAATAGAAAATTGCTAACAGAGAAAATATGATTAAAATATATTAAAAGACACTATTCCTTGGTGAAATTCAGGGAAGCAGGTCACAAAGGTGCTCACATTGTAATTCAGATGCCCAGAGGAAATGTTTCTTTATTCTAAAATGTGATCCGATCTCCCTCTAACTCTTACTCGCTGTGCACCAGTAGAAAAAAAAAATCCACATTGTGATTTCAGAAAATTCACATTCTGAAAAAAATGTACCCCAATCTAGTAACTGTAGTCTGCACTGATGTGATAATTTAAATAGTCCACCACAGTTTTGCTCAATAGCCCTAGGTAGAAAGGCTCATATCCTAGAGTTTTACCTACTTCTCTTGTTTCTCTGAAATGTGACTTTGGGCATAAAAAGAATGCTAGTCAGTCCTTATGGTGTGGAGGAGGAAGCCCTGACCCTGTATGTTATGTCTGTGTAATGTCTTCTGCTCCAGTGTCCTTGTCCACCTGCTCTGCTGGGCATGCTTGTCCGCTAGCTCTACTGACTTGTTGTAGCCAATAGCCAATAGCCAATAGGACTCAGGGACTGGCTCTACCTTATCTCAGCTTCCAGCATCCCTCTCTGTGTCTACTTTACCCAGCCTCCTGCCTACTTCCACAGCTTCTTCTGGGGGGCCACGATGCTATGCCGCAGTTGATCCTGTATTAAACTATTGGCTGCAAATTCAGCATCCATGCTACAAAGGAACTGTGAGAAGCTTAGAATGGAAACCCAAAAGACAACACCTTCCGGTCTCTTATGTGAAAGCCTAGGCTCAGTGAGGGGAATTTTGCTGGACTGACCCAAAAATGGTGTGGCTGGAGGCAAATATTTTGTGTTTAAGAAGCAGAAAATGTTGAAACCTGTAGAAAGAGGTGGCATTTAGCCAGCCAGTCTACATGAAAGAATGGGCTTCTTAGAGTTGTCTGAGGAGACCCCATCTAGCATCTGCTTCTCTGTAGCACCCAGGGGGGACCTGAACTGGAATGCTTTGCGGTTGGGTGGAGGATACATCCTGAGTGGTGGTATTGAGAGCAGTGGCAAAGGACTCTGGGATGCTTGCCGGGGTGTTGCCTGTCTTTAAGAGAGATACGAACGGGCAATGAGCCTGTCAGAATAGGTCAGCATAAAACAAAAATACAAAACCCGTAAGACTTCTAAAATTAGTCCTGATAGTGTGAGGATATAAGAGAAAACCCCTGGAATCTACTGAAATGGAATTTCCCATCGGCCCAACGAGATGGGGTTTAGAGCATAGTACATTTGTTTAGGGATAGAAATTAAGTGTGCTATTTCTCTCACTCCAGTGTGTGAACTAAAACTGTTACTCACACATAAGAATGTAAACATATCAAGAGAGGTCAGGAAGAAGAGAAGGACTGGACGGTTTTCCAGAGTAACCTCTGCTGGGCGGTGGGGGTAGCTGGAAGAAGGAGATGGCAGCAGGGACCTTTCTGGTTTTATTCCGTATTTATTTTTACTGTTTAGGTCTTTGACCTCAAGACTCCATTCTTGCCGCTTGGGTAATAAGCACATACAATCAAAAGAGAAAGATTGAGTCAGATGGCTGTGAGTTTCCGGCAGGCCTGTCACCCTCACTGCTGTGTGACAACATCCTCCAAAGCAGCTGCAAATGAGGGTGGCTCAGCTCCATGTGCAAGCTGCAATTTTCCATACTTCCCTTAAGCCCATCGTTTAGGAATTCACCTGTTGTGCTCCCTATGTGCCCCATAAAGTCCCCCAAGGGGAGCTATCAAAACACACAAGACACCTAGACCATCCCTCCCCCCCACACACCGGAGACTTGGAGTCAGTTGTTCTCAGGAGGACCCCAGGCCTTGGAGCTTTTCAAACATTCCGGGTGATTCTAATAGCAGCCAAGCTCAGAAACATGATAAACACTTCCCGGGGGTCAGCCTGAACACAGCAACTGGTTCCCACCTCCCTATGTCCTGGGCACCCTCTGCCTCCATCCCAGTCCCTGCTATCTCCTTCTGTCAAAATCCTCTCTCTTCTGCAAGACTCTTCCCAAACCCCACCTTCAAGAAGCCGTTGTCCACTGGCTGTGACCTTTCCTTCCTAAGCACCCCCATTGGACTTTATTCATCCCGCTTGTGTGATCTTTATTTTGGCACATTTTGCACTGTAACTAACTGGGTGTTTGCTATGTACAAGACTGGGAGCTCCTTGAGGCTGGTGGCCAGGGTCTATTTCTCTCTTCTGGGTCTTTTGGGAGGGGGATGGGGGGAGGGCACATAGGGACACATACCTACATACACACACAAACGGTAGGGAACCGAATTACCCGAATCTTCCCAATTATTTTAGTCAAACTCCACCCACACAAACCAAAGTACATAAATATTTGTGGGACATGGAAGGATAAATGAATCATACTCATTTTCAGAAAAGCACAGCTAAATGCTTCTTCCTTGAAAAATGTATTCTGCAGAGTTAAAATCTCTGTGTATGCTAGGAGTCCGACGCCCGTTGCTGGGATAGGATGGGTGAACGGAGGGTCTTAGATTTAGCAATCTGGCTTTGCTGAGATGAACTCATAAATTTAATTTCTTTAATGTCCTCTGGGAGGAAAAAATATATCCAAAATTTTAGTTTAATCCTACAAGTACAGAGAAAGCAAGTCCCAAGGAATCTATGAGTGCCAGTTAAGTGGGGGAGGAAAGAAAAATTATCTCTATCCTTTCCAAAATACGTACTCACCTCAAACTATGCTTCTTGGAATGAGAGTCCTAATGGAAACATTGCCATAAAATAGTGGTGTCCCCATGGTTCTTGTCAGGATGCAAACCTGAATTGTGCAAGCCTCTGGGTTTAGCTACCAGTTCATAGGAAACAAGGGGACAGATAAATCCGTTAAGGACAGGACAGGGGTGCAAGCAGCAGAATCCAGAGTGGGAAAGTCTATCAGGTGAATGATCTGGGCACATCAACAGATAAATTGCAAAGGAGGATAAAAGAGATAGAGAGGTAAGGTAAAAGAGAACTTAGGGACATTTTCAACCCACTGCAACCCATTGCCTTTATTATGGTCCTGATTCAAACAATAAACTATTAAAAAAAAACTACTTATGAAGTGATTAGGGAAATGTGAACACAGAAAGTATATTTGATAATAGTAAAAAAATTATATATTTTGCGATAATCGTATTGTAGATATAGTTATTTTATATTGTTATATATGACGTGTAATACCATTATTATATATACATATGTACACATAATGGCATAATATATAACAATATATTAATATATGATATATTAATTAATTACATCATTGTATGTTAATATGTGAGACTATATATCTTATTATTTATGTGTCATAATATATTATTAATATAATACATAATTCTATATCACCATAAAATGAAGGTATTTCGCATCTTATCTGCTCTACTAGTTCTTGACAAAACTGTTGCGGTCTTCAAGAAGAATAACATATTCTTGGGGCTCCAGGCCTGAGCTCCACTCACGCATCCGCAAAATTGTTATTCATCACCCTGTGGTCCACCAGCAAATACATTAGGTGGTCATAGAAGGCCTAGGCCAGGGAATCGGTGTTGAGTGTGTAAGTCATGCCCTTCCATTCAGACTCGCCAGTGGACTGAAAGCTCACTTCCCTGATGGAGAAATGCCATTCCTGTCCTCCTCTTCTAGTCCAAACTCATCTTCTGGATAGTGACAGTCCAGCACAGGGGACTTCCTACCACCATTCTTTATAACTTCAGCCACACAATTGGGAGTGGATGTCAATTCAGTCTCTATGTCTTCAACCTTCTGTCCTTGGGAGGGCTCCTTCTCCCCAACAAATGTTGGTGGGATGCTCTTTTTAACATTTAAAGTGACAGTGATCTTTTCTCCAGCAATTTTCCATACTTCCCTTAAGTCCATCATTTAGGAATTCAACAAATCTGTCACCTTAAGTGTGCAGCATGCCAGCGTCATGAGCACAGGACCCTGCACACCTCACGGGAGTCTCTGTTCCACTGAGGCAGCACCGCAGTGGTGGACCCCTGCCAGCACCAAGGTGCCCTATTCTTGAAATCTTAGAGCAAAAATGTAGAGATGGAATTATATAATGTCTGGGATTTGCTTCAAAATAACCCCGAGGTCAGGGAATGTGTGAGGGTATAGACAAAATGAGATGGTCCCTGACTTAATTTTTGAATGAGTACCTGGAGCTTATTATATGATTTGCTACTTATGTCATATTTTGCAAGAGAATCTAAAGTAGTAATAAAAAGGTATTAAACATATTACACTAATTTAAGTAAAAGCAAATTACTAATAATATCATATAATCATCACATTTAAAAAATATCTGGGACCAGTTTAATGATAAGAACTGTTGGGGCTGCCTGATATCTTGATACCTTGGAATACATAAAGGATAAAGCATTTTCCAGCTAATAATTGGAGGGGGGCAGGCACTAGAGGAAGAAATATTGTTAATTCAAGGACGTGTTTGATTCTTGCTTAAAAGCTGATTAAAGTAGAAATCAGAGTTTCAAAAAAATTAGGCAGTCTGGAAGGGAGGTGGGTGAGGTGAAGGGATAATTGGGTGATGGGCACTAAAGAGGGCACTTGATGTCATGACCACTCAGTGTTATAGGCAACTGATGAATCACTAGAGTTTACTTCTAAAACTAATAAAAAAATTCTTTGACTTATGATAAAAAAACACTACAGAAAAAGGGCTGATATCCAAGATCTATAAGGAACTCCTCAAACTCAACACACACAAAACAGATAATCACTTCAAAAAATGGGCAGAGGACATGAACAGACACTTCTCCAAAGAAGATTTGCAAATGGCTATCAGACACATGAAAAAATGTTCATCATTAGCCATCAGGGAGATTAAAATCAAAACCACAATAAGATACCACCTTACACCAGTTAGAATGGTCAAAATCAACAACACAGTAAACAACGAGTGTTGGAGAGGATGTGGAGAAAGGGGAACCCTCTTACACTGTTGGTAGGAATACAAGTTGGTGCAGCTGCTTTGGAAAACAGTGTGGAGATTCCTTAAGAAATTAAATATAGAGTTACCCTAGGACCCTGCAATTGCACTACTGCGTATTTACCCCAAAGATACAGATGTAGTGAACAGAAGGGCCATCTGTACCCCAAAGTTCATAGCAGCAATGGCCACAGTTGCCAAACTGTGGAAAGAACCAAGATGCTCTTCAATGGACGAATGGATAAGGAAGATGTGGTCCATTCACACTATGGAGTATTATGCCTCCATCAGAAAGGATGAATAACCAACTTTTGTATCAACATGGACAGGACTGGAGGAGATTATGCTGAATGAAATAAGTCAAGCAGAGAGAGTCAGTTATCATATGGTTTCACTTACTTGGGAGCATAAGGAATAACATGGAGGATACTGGGAGATGGAGAGGAAAAGTGAGTTTGGGGAAATCGGAGGGGGAGACAAACCATAAGAAACTCGGGACTCGGGCTGCCTGGGTGGCTCAGTTGGTTAAGCGGCCGCCTTCAGCTCAGGTCATGATCCCAGCATCCTGGGATCGAGTCCCACATCGGGCTCCTTGCTCGGCAGGGAGCCTGGTTCTCCCTCTGCCTGACACTCTGTCTACCTGTGCTCGCTTGCTCTCTGACAAATAAATAAAATCTTTAAAAAAATATAAAAAAAAAAAGAAACTGTGGACTCTGAGAAACAAATCGAAGGTTTTGGGGGGCTGGGGGGCTGCGTGAGCCTGGTGGCAGGTATTATGGAGGGCACATATTGCATGGAGCACTGGATGTGGTGCATAAACAATGAATTCTGGAACACTGAAAAAAATACAATTTTAAAAAACGGAAAAATAAATTCTCAATTTTCATAATATTAAAACAAAAAATATTTAAAGGTAGTTGGAATCAAGAAATTGGTAGTATATTGGCTGGTTATTTTGATATATGGATCTAAATACCATAAGAAACATTAAGAATATTTGGAAATGGTTGCCCCTGGAAAGCTGAAGTTGAGGACAGAAAGCCTGAGGCAAGGATTGCTACGCTCCTCTCTTTTGAGGGGGAAGGCAGTTATAACTGACCCTATAAGCCATAAACATATTACTTAAATTAAAAAAAATTAAAAACATATTAGGGGGCGCCTGGGTGGCTCAGTGGGTTAAAGCCTCTGTCTTCAGCTCAGGTCATGGTCCTGGGGTCCTGGAATTGAGACCCGCATCGAGCTCTCTGCTCAGCGGGGAGCCTGCTTCCTCCTCTCTCTCTCTCTCTGCCTGCCTCTCTGCCTACTTGTGATCTCTGTCTGTGAAATAAGTAAATAAAAAATCTTAAAAAAAACCCCACAACGTATTAGGTACTTGTGTGTCACTAGGTGACTGAACTAGTCATTAGTAAATTCTTTTGATTTTTGGAACCTATAATTCTCTACCAAAATATGTAAAAAGCCTTCAACATGGTGCCTGAAGCAGAGGACGTACTTAGCCATTGTTAGTTCTCAGACTCTTCCAGAGCCACAAATACTGTTCCTCTATTGGGAGTGGCTTTGTCTCCTGAGCATGGGCTTTCACTTTTGACATAAAAATCTGCTTTAGCTCTCTGCTTTGCCTTTGTGTTTTTGTGTGGGCATGTGTCTATGTGTTACACTGTTGTCAGTCAAAAAAAGACTTTCAAAAATAATCTTGTTATTGAAGCATAACATACACATTGTAAAGTACACAAATCTTAAGTGCGCTGCTTGATTCTTTTTTCGAAGTGAACACACCTACATAATCAGTACTCTGATCAAGAAGCAAAACATTACTAGCCCTACCAAACTATCCCCTCCTTAATATCTATCACCCAGTTACCCCATCCCCTCCTTCTTAACCATTTTTAAGCATATAGTTCAGTGGCATGAAGTGTATTCACCCCATTGTGCAACTATCACACCATCCATCCACAGAACTCTTTTTATTTTTTATCTTTTTAAAGATTTTATTTATTCATTTGAGAGAGAGAGAGAGGGCACAAGCTGGGTGAGGGGCAGAGGGAGAGGGAGAAGCAGACTCCCCACCGAGCAAGGAGCCCGACGCAACACGGAGCTCGATCCCAGGACCCCAGGATCATGATCTGAGCTAGAGGTAGATGCCTAACTGGTGACTGACTTATTTCACTTAGCATAAGGTCCTCAAGATTCCTCCATGTTGTCAGCATTTCCTTCCTTTTTTAAAGGCTGAATAAGATTCTACTGAATGTATATATCCCATTTTGTTTATCTATTTATCTGTTGATGGTCACTAGATTGCCTCTATCCTTTGATTCCCATGAATAATGCCATTATGAATGTAAGGGAATAAATATCTGTTTTCAATTCTTTTGGGTACATATACAGAATTGGAATTGCTACTTTTTTTAATAGCTGCCATACTGTTTTCCATAGAAGCTGCACCATTTTACATTCCCACCAATAGTGCACAAGTGTTCCAATGTCTCCACATCTTCTCCAACACTTGTTATTTCCCTTTCTTCTTTTTACTTTTTTCATTTATATTAGCTATCCTAACGGATGCAGGATGGTATCTCATTGTGGTTTTGACCAACACACTTTTGATGTTTATTGCTTAAATTTTCAGTTTGGGCTTTATTTTCTATCTGTAGATTATCTTTGGAAGGAACCTGTATGTCTCCCTAAATAGCATGTAGCAGGGACTCAGCCTGAGTTGAGCTGAAAATTTTATTTGTCAGGGCTTCCCAGTGAATTGATGTGATAAGCCATTTGGAAGTCTGTCTTGATGATGGCAAAGCCTCAGTTAAGGCTAAGGGCTATTCTGGTCCAATGCTGTCTGTCACTTATTTCTGCCACACGCCCAGTCCCTTGGACTCCTCTATCCCTTGGATCCTAAGAAAAAGTTCGCACTATTACAAACTAAAAAAGTGATTTTGACTAAAATCTGTTTATGACATTGGTTTGTGTCTCCCTAAGGAATAAACATGCGCACTCGGTGCGAAAGGAAGTCGTCTGGCTCTGAGTGCATCTTCTAATGTGGGAGCAATCGGGTTATGAGGCACAGAGAAGGTGCTCAGAGGTGGAGTGGAGTCTGTGTGCTCGCCTCCTCACGAGGAAGCGGTCTGTATTCTGAGGGGCAGTGGATTTGGTAGGAGTCACTCTTTGTGCAGCAAGTGACAGCAGTGCCTGGGGGTTGTCAAGAAACATCTGACCAGACTGGTTTGTAAGCTCATCCTAGCCACCCTGGATTATGTCAGAAATATTTCGGGGAACTTTTTATGGAGAATGAATTTAGTGTGAAGGAGAGGGATGGTTGGGTGAAATGTGGACTATTTTTGTTGATGGGACCTCATTTGTGCCCAGAGCTGGTGTAGCATCAGGAAACTTAAGATGCACACATGCAGGTAGAAGGTTTTGGGATCTAGTTGCTAAAAGGAGGCTAGCTGGAGCTTGCTGGGTTTAGCAGCTATCTGAGGAAACCTGTCCCCTAGTTCTTCACACACATTCCTGAGACATAAATCACCCATATTTCTGGAGGCTTTTTCTGCCATAGTATTTCTCACTTTGTTGTACTAAAAAAACAACAAAAAACCCTCACGTTTGTATATTTTCAGGAAGTGATATCCTATGTACCTAATGGTAGAATTAGCCCCAGGATTTTGCTCTATTGAAAGACAACAAAAGAAAGCTTTGTCACTAATTACTTACAAACTTACTGTTGGTGTCATGTAGCTGGCTAGGCATTGATTGCAGCAGAAAAACAAGAACTGTGTGCAGTTATGCCCAAGTCCCAGAACAACCCATATATTATCAGTAATAATGGTAATCAAACTAGCTTACTCTTAGGCCCTTAAAAGTTCTTGGTTTAGATGTAATGCCTATGTCAACTATCTAAATACAATTTGAAATAGGCCCACTTTTAATACCCAGTGTGAATAGAAGGGTAGAGGGGAAAGTGGTGTGTGTGTGTGTGTGTGTGTGTGTGTCCAACCTACAAGAAATCTTTTTCTGTATGGGTAAAAACATGTGAACACATAATTATGTGCAAACCCTTTTATTAAGAACTTAGAATATGGATGACGGTGGCATAGCTTTTGCCCTCAATGACAGAGAATCTAATTAGACACAGTGTTTATTAGAACTGGGAGAACAGAACTTCTTAGGAATGGGACAAAGTGCGGGTTGTAAATTGAAGTACCAGATGGGCTAGGGCTCAGGTTTGATCAGGCCTAAGGGTCCCAGCACCAAAGGTTAAAGCAACAAGGTGGAAAAACAAAAGCTGGTTAGGTTGAGATAACTCTAGAAAGCCTGAGGGAGACTTTGTGACATAAAGCTCCAGTTGCCTTGGCAAAGAGAAGGCCAGAATCTTTCTCAGAGCCAGGGAGAAAGCTGACCTCTAAAAGTAAGGTAAAGGCATTGAAATTTTTGCATTGAGTCTTCTATGTGCAAAAACTATAACTTTATTTTTAAATATTTATTTGTTTGTTTGTTTTCTATTATGGAGCTCATCTTTTTCTGGAGTCCTCCAGCTAATGTAAACTTGCCAAATTGAGGGTAACCCAATCTCTTTTGGTTTAAATTCAAGTTCAGTTCAAGGTTGCATCTCTATCAGGATGGCTCCTCTCTTCCCTTCTCTCTTTCATCTCTGAAACTGGAGGGTATGTGTGTGGGGTTGGGGAACAGGGTGTTCCCACTGCCTTCTGGCAGTAAGAGCTGGAGGACAGAAGTCTGAGCACTGCATGTTTGGTCTTCACAAATTTTTAATACACTAGGGCCAGATAATAAGGAAATGATGCTGTCTGGTTCTACTGGGCCCTGGCACTGGCATCTGGAGCATGAGCATGTATAGGTAGGATAAGTTAAGGTCCCTTCTCTCCTCATGGATAAGTTGCCATGTTGATTGTTCCTGGGAATTTATCCATCTCCCCAATTTGGGCCTAACATTCTTTCTTGTCAAGGTCTTGCCAAGTCTACCATGTAGTCCTAGGTGTAGGCACACCATACTAGAGCCCTAGTGGTTTCTTTGCCCCACTGTGGTAGTTCTCCCCGGCAAGCTAGCTAGCTTTTGCCTTTAGCTATCTTTTGTGTACCATCTACAATACTTGTAGAAACTGCTGGATCCCTCACGTAGTGCAGGGAGACTCAGAAATGCCATTTTAGGCTCATCTATTTAGAAATCCCATATTGCTCTTGCTGTTCTACCATGCTTGTGCCATATTGATTTCCATAAGAAAGTGGAAACCCAGTCTGGATGTTCTCAGATTGCCCTTCATCTGTCCAATATTTCCATCAGAGTTTCTGTAGTTTCACACTCTCTCTTTGCCTGAGCCTAGGACTGTCCGGGACTCTGGCTGACTTCTCAGTCAAGTCTTATGTGTTCTATTTTTCTATTTCCTCCAGCCTATCCTGTACATCTTCTCTAGTGAAGAGACTCTTTCTTTTGTCTTGGGTCAGTTCTTCCCTTCTTCATCCTCCTCTTTTTCATCCTCCTATGTCCACATAAAAACTGTTTTCTGAGTAGACTAGGGCCAGTATATAATGGAGATATTTATTAAAGGAAAGACATAAAGATATATAAGGAGGAATTCAGAGGAAAAATTATTCTCAATAAAAACCTGACTTTTAACAATATTGTCTTCCTGTGAATCCAGAATAATCAACTTTGTGAATGGAAGAAGTAGTATGATTGGATACGGTCAAGATGGCAGAGAAGTAGCAGCTGAGACTACATCAGGTAGCAAGAGATCAACTAGATAGCTTATCAAACCATTGCAAACACCTACAAATCCAACGGGAGATCAAAGAAAGGAAGAACAGCAATTCTGGAAACAGAAAATCAACCACTTTCTGAAAGGTAGGACCGGCGGAGAAGTGAATTGAAAGCGACGGGAGGATAGACCGCGGGGGAGGGGCCGGCTCCCGGCAAGCGGCGGAGCAACGGAGCACTAAATCAGGACTTTTAAAAGTCTGCTCCACGGAGGGACATCGCTCCAGAGGCTAAACCGGGGCAAAGCCCACGCGGGGTCAGCATGGCCCCAGGTCCCGCAGGGTCACAGAAGGATCGGGGGTGTGTGAGTGTCACAGAGCTCACCGGCTACAGAGACAGAGTCGAGGAGTGAGCTCTCAGCTCAGGGTTACCTTGAACCAGTCGCAGGCTGGGTGAGCTTGGAGCGCGGCCAGAGGCAAGGGAGACAGGAGTGGCTGGGGCTTTTCTCTGAGGGCGCACCGAGGAGTGGGGCCCTGAACTTCCGGCTCCTCTGGGCCGGAGACTGGGAGGCCGCCATTTTCATTCCCGTCCTCCGGACTCTACAGAAAGCGCTCAGGGAACAAAAGCTCCTGAAAGCGAACCCGAGCGGATTACTTAGCTCGACCCCTGGGAAGGGCGGTGCAGCTCTGCCTCGGGCAAAGACACTTGAGAATCACTACAACAGGCCCCTCCCCCAGAAGATCAAAAGAAATCCAGCCAAGACCAAGTTCACTTAACAAGGAGAGCAGCGGAACTCCAGAGGAGGAGAAAGCAAACCTCGGAATTCATGGCTTTCTCCTCATGATTCTTTAGTCTTGCAGTTAATTTAATTTTTTCTTTTTTATTTTTTTCTTTTTCTGCTAAATTTTTTTTAACTTTTACCCTTTTCTCTTTTTTAACATTTTTAAACTAGTTTATCTTAACAATACCTTCCCAAAAAAATAATAATCTTTTTTGAACCTTCATTATTATAGTCATATTTTATCCTTCATAGTATTTAACTTTATTTTTTGTATTCACATAAGGGTTTTTTCTTCTAAAAAATTTGGGGTACAACTTCCTCTAGTGGATCAAAATACACCCTAAATCTAGCTCTGGGCTTGTTCTAGTCTCTAGCCTGAGCAAATTCTCTCCATTTTCTTTTTCTTTATTCTCCCAACCAACTTAATCAACTCCTTTTTTTTAGAAATTAAAAAAAAATTTGTTTTTTATCTTTATAGGCATATTCTATCCCTTCACTGTGTTTACCCTTATATACATTTTTCATTCTTTAAAATTTTGGGAGGTACTTTCTTCTAAGAGACCAAAATACCCCAAAATTAAGTGGGTGACCCTGTTATAGTCACCAGTCTAATATATATATATATATATATATAT
>PISX010005167.1:61635-111098 GCA_004024625.1 Mellivora capensis | reverse complement strand
TGTTTCTTGTTCAGAGACCACCGCACACCCCAAGTTCAGAGACAACAGGGACAGCTGAGGCTTAGAGCGTCTTCACCTGGTGCACCTGGGCACCCCCCACCCCCACCCTGGCCCGGGCCCTCACACGGAGTAAATGCTGCAGAAGCACCAGGCAGGGGCCATTCAAAACCTCGGCTGCAGCAGCTGCTGACATGGCTTTGGGCACTGCTCCACGATGTGATTATTTCTAAAGATGTGACATAAATACTAACATGGGGCCCCTGGAGCTGCAGAGCCGCTACTTGGCAGCTTAATTTGGACATTCAATCAAAACTGTCCGTCGGCAGCTTTACACATCCCAAGCAGCAAGGGCCAGAAGCCCCGCAATCTGCTCTCTAAGCAATGGGCTGAATTTCCAGACGCTTGGGACAAAAGCCTACCCAGCTCAAGGAAGGCGGGCTTACCTCCCTTCTATGGAGGAACAGTACAGATTTTCTCATTTCTTCAGTGGGCTCCCGGCTCTGGTGGAGGAGCCCTATCTACATTAACCACATCACTGAATCATGGAATCCGATGGATTTTTTAAAACCTCAAAGCCATATTCCCATGCCATGTTCCCTGGGGCAGTCAGAGGAAAGGGCTGTCATTTGAAGATAAGTTTTCTGTTTCTTCAACCGTCATACAGGGGCGATGGGGGAAGAAAACATCTGTTAGGAGTCCCAACAGGAGAATATTCCCCCTTATGTGCTGTCAAACATCCCCAATGGCACAGAAGCACTAAAAGAAGGAGATTTTCCTGCTGGATTCACTTCTCCTAAATGGATAGATGGAAGGGTTGGACAGATGGGTATATGGATGGATGGATGGATAGAGGATTGGATGGAGCAGTGGAGGGAGGGAGGGAGGGAGGGATGGATGATTAAAGCAATGGATTTTTTTTAATATTTTATTTATTTGCCAGAGATAGAGAGAGTACACACAAGCAGGCAGAGAGGCAGGCAGAGGCAGCGAGAGCAGCAGGCTTCCTGCCGAGCAAGGAGCCCGATGCGGGACTCGATCCCAGGAGGTTGGGATCATGACCTGAGCCGAAGGCAGCGGCTTAACCAACTGAGCCACCCAGGCGCCCCTAAAGCAATGGGTTTTAACCAAGCTGACGGAGACTGCCATCCTTCTCATTTTTATTATAATTTTGCCAAACTACTCACATCTCAAGGCCATTGTAGCACATACTGAATCTTCACCACCTTCCCACTCTTCACCACCACACACACACACACACGCACGCACGCGTGCGCACACATACACACACACAATACACACACGTTATATTCAAAATACTTCCAAAATGGCATAATCCAGGTGCCAGGGAACTAATACTAATGCCATCCTCAGCACTGCCACAGGGTCTTGGAGGCCCCTGATTTGTCCAGGTGTTCTCTCTAGCTGCCGGGCTGTAGGAGGTTCAGGGAGGCTCTGAGAAGAGCTGAGAAAGTGAGGAGGGTCATCTTGGGTAGATCACAGCTATTTGCCTGCTGATGGAGAAGACTGCTGGTGTGTTCTGGAAGAATGTCTGTCCTAACTGCACTCAGACACTCACGTACATCTGATGACCATTTATAAAAGTGTGCACAGCCGGGGTGGGAGGGTTTTATTGCTTCTGGTCTATCACAGTCCCACCCTATGCCCCTGTCTGATGGTCCAAGCTCGGCTCAGACCCAGGTAAACCCTCTGGGGACCCTGGCTCCCTGAGGACAAGTGAGCCCTGTGATGTTTGTCTCTTCGGGTCAAACAGCTAGTCTGAGGCACACTCGTGGCTGGGTAATATGTTGAGGCTTTAAGTGACGTGTTTCTTCCATTTTGCATTTCACTGACTTCTGTCATTCATACCTGGAGGCCCTTCCCTCCCACCCTCTACCATGCAGCTAGACATGAGACATTCGTGCCTCAGGGAAAAGGTTGTCAAGGTATGACTGAGGGACAAAAGCAGCAAATTCTTGGCTTTTCAGTTCTAGAAGCTTCTGCGTCTACCTTCCTAACCATGAGACCTCCTTTGAAAGCAGAGCTCCAGAATGTTAGGGAGAATACAGAAAGCAGCAGATATTACTCCTTCACTTCCCTTTTTGTCCCTCTTCTCCAGACTCTGAAGTAGCCCCACGTTTCTCCTTCAGCCAGAAGAGCCAAAGTTCCTATACTTATCCCCTCATGAAACAGACTCCCAGGAACATCCCCAGCCTCCTAATCCTAGGAAGAGATGGGAGTCCTTAGCTGGGATGTATAAATAAGACACATGTGATTTCCAACAAGCTCAAAACAGTTCCCCTTTCCCTCACACCATGACCTGAAAAGTGCTGTTCCAGGAATAAGGTTCTCCAAGTGGGGGTGGGGCAGTCCCTAACCAGAGCATCAGCACCTCCTGGGAACTTGGTAGACATGCAGATTCCCAGGCCTCACCCCAAGCCTCCTGAATCAGAAAGTCAGGGGGTGGAGTCCAGCAATCTGTATTTTCACACGCCTCCTAGGTTCTACTGACGCACACTCAGGTATGGGACCCACTGTTCTCAACCCGCGCTGCCCAAGGAACTTCCCGGGAGGACGGAAATGTCCACGGTGAAAAGCCGCCTGTGGCTACTGAGTACTCGAGAGGGGATCATATGTCCCAAGAACTGTTCTTCAGCTTATCCAATGCTCATTAATTCAAATGCAAAGAGTCACCCGTAGCCAGTGGCTGCCATGATGCATGGCGCAGCTTGGACCAGTGCGTCAGCCTCCTGACAGACGCCGCTGCCTTCACCCTGGCCTTCCGGGTCAGCTTATGAGCTGCAGACAAAGTAATCTACCTAAAGCACAGATCTTATCATGTCATTCCTACTCTCAAAAAACAAAACAAAACAAAAAAAAATCCTCAGTGACTCACCGTTGCCTACTGATTTCCAGTCCATGTTCTTTTTGTTCTTTTTTTAGGAAGCTAAAAAATGATATATTCCCAAATAGGATAGAAATAAAGATTAAATAATAACAAACTGGTCACAAATGAGCTCTTGCTATGAGCTGAGCACTGTCCTCAGTACACATGTTGTCTCATGAAATACTGCCCAAAGTCTTATGACACGGATATTACCATTCCCCCATTTTACGTATGTGGAAACTGAGCAGAGGAGGTTTAAATGACTTGATCAAGGTCACAGAGATGGTATCAGTATGGCTTGGATCTGAGCTCAGGCTGTCTGGCTTCAAGACTAAATCCTTCACCATGACATCACACTGCCTGTGAAAACCCACAAAGGTCAGACCTTTCCCCCCAAGTGTGCCTCTTGTTTAATCCATAACTATGGTCCTATGTTCTGTAGCAGCAGTCTGCCTTTAACACATCACTCTCTCCTGTAGTGAACAAGCAAAAGCCATCTTCAGATGTCTCAGACATATTTCTCCCCAGAATAGCATCCTTCCATCTCAGAAGTTGCCTTTGGCACATTTTCCTAAAGTCAGCACATCATTCATCAAGGTGTTAAAAAAAAAAAAAATGTTGGGGAAAATACCGAACTTTAGACTACTAAAGCCCAGAAGAGAGGAGCAAGCTGAACTGGGCACCTCCATATCTCCATAATGGTAACACCATAGCCAGGACCCTGGCACAGGGCCTGAAGATGTCTAGGTCCCCCTCCAGAATGTGTCCATTGTGATACCTGGCTCCTGTCCCCACCATCACTTTCCAGCCTTCCTGCCACTTCTCCCTTGCATGCATCCCAAATTCCAGTCACCCCTGACAGTTTGTTGCTCCCTCCTCCCGTGGGAAGAGATGGACAGTATCCAGTGCCCAGGACCGTGTTCTCCAGCAGCTTCCCATGGGACAGGTGGAAAGAGCAGCCAGGCCAGGCAGATATCCCCTCTCTTTACTGGATCTTTGCCCTACTCGCAAGCAAGAGCCCTGGTGAGTTGGGCTGGGCCAGAGTTTTCAACTCTGGGGAAACATTGGGACGCCTGGGTGGCTCAGTGGGTTAAAGCCTCTGCCTTCAGCTCAGGTCATGATCCCAGGGTCCTGGGATCGAGACCCACATCGGGCTCTCTGCTCAGCAGGGAGCCTGCTTCCCCCTCTCTCTCTGCCTGCCTCTCTGCCTACTTGTGATCTCTCTCTCAAATAAATAAATAAAATCTTTAAAAAAAAAAAAAAAAAGAATCGGCAGAAATTGGATGGGCTCCTTTTGCTTGCTTTCCTCTAATCCTGTTTGTTTTCAGGGCAACTTGGAGAGACAAGGGTGTCCCACACCAGAGAGCTCAGGCCCCTCTTACTGTGCAAGTCATATGGAGCGTTAAGCAGTCTGAAGACAGAGGAAGCCTCAAAGAGAAACCCCAAGAGAGCATATTGATGGTCGTGTCGTGATTAGGTCGTTAAACTCCTCCTCTTCTGCCTACAAGCTCCGCCCACCCCTCTAGCTAAAGCTCAAGAACCAATAGCATCATCCCAGGCCTTAGCGCACCCCCCCCCCCCCAATATCCTCACACCCGCCCTCCAGTGTAGAGCATTTCAGCTTCCCCTAGAGGTCAGAATGTGCACTACGCTTCACCGGTTGGGTTCCCTCCCTTGGTCCTTGGGTCAAAGCCACCTCCTCCTTGCAGTTCCATCTTTAGCGCTGCCTCCTTCCTGAAGCCTTTCCTGATTTCATCAAGCCCTTCAACAGGATTCATTCCTTTCTTATGTTCAGTAGCACAGTATATTTTAGGAGTGTGTTTACTTGCCTACGTGTTCTATTAGATCGAACAAATTTTTGTTTTTGTTCTTAAGATTTTATTTGACACACAGAGAGAGACAGCGAAAGAGGGAACACAAGCAGGCGGAGTGGGGGAGGGAGAAGCAGGTTTCCTGCTGAGTAGACAGCCTGACGATCTTCCATCCCAGGATCCTGGGATCATGACCCAAACTGAAGGCAGCCATCCAATGACTGAGTCACTCAGACACCCCTTGAACAAGCTCCTTAAGGGAAGGGACTGTGACTTTCTACTATTTGGGGAAGGAGCACTGTCCAGTGGCTAAGAGCCTGGCCTCTGACAGACCTGGAATTCAGTTAAAGTGAAGCCAAAGTATGTGCCCATGGAAAGTTCTCCAAGAAGAGTGGCTGCTACCTCGCCAGACTGAGATGGTCTTCGGAGCTATCATGCATGCCAACTTGTTACTTACTCAACAACTCCTAATCTTACTGTCATTCTCTCCTCTTCAGTGCCTAGGACTGGGCCAGGTATTTCCTAGGTGCTCAATATATGATTATCAAGTGTCATTAATTCACTGATTTCCTGCAGGGTTAAAGCCTCGTGACCGTAGGGTCTGTTTCTATGTTGTCACTTTTGTGTTCGTAGTGCTAACAGCATCTAGCACATAGTAGGTGGTCAATAAACATTTAAGGAATGAACTGATGAATGGATAAATGAGATGTTCCCTTTGTTGCATGCCCTAAACCACTGCCAACCTCCAAGACCTGCCTGGGGGGATGCCCATCCTCAGGTTTTTAGACCACCTAGTACTAGAAACACCCTTTACTATGCTTCTCCATTCACTTGTCTTATAGACAGTGGTGACTCCATAGCCCAACACAGCATGAGGCACAGGCCAAAGGAAAGAACGAATGGCCAAGAATCCTAGCAGTATCCCGAGGTCTCAAGAGCAGAGAGAGTCGACAGGTCTTGTGATGTGGGTTGTTCTGGCCAGTGACGATGGCAGGAATGCCAGCGTTTACTGTGTGCCAGGTGCTGAGCTGCCGGCCCTCCCGTGACCAAGCTTGTCCCTGCCACACTTCACTGCCACTCTCTGAGAGGCAGGAATCCAGCCCGTTCAGAAAAGCAAGGGTCTGGAATGATCTAAGAACAGACTGTTCTGAGAGACCATCTGCTTCATTTGCCCCAGGATCTGGGGACGGAGCTCTTCCTCCAGCCAGGCACCTCCTGCGTGTCAAGGGCTCTTATCTGATCTAAAAGCCTCTTTCTTCAGCAAATGAGTCTAGTGTGGTAGTGAGCAGCGCCGGCGGAGAGCCAGAGTTCCTGAGTTTGAATATAAACTCTGCCAGTCAGCAGTGTATGTCCAAAATACTACCCAACTTCTCAGTGACTCAGTCTCCTTGTCTAAGAAATGGAGTGAATGATAAAGATGTAGTTTTATAAGGATGTTGTCATAATTAAACAAATTAGTAGAATGGCTGATACACAGTTAATGTTCAGTTTATGTTATGTTGCTATTGTTGGTTATAATTCTGTATCAGCATTTGTATAATATACTCAGTGACCTTCGCTGTAATGCTTTCATTCCCCAGAGCTCTCAGGGCCGCCCCCCACGCCACCCCAATCCCACCAGGACCTGGAAGAAACAAGCACTTTCATTCTGTCACTGAAGCTCTCGTTACCTCCTCTTTAAAAAAAAATTTTAACTGAATCACATATATGACAGAATCCAAAACAAATGTTGCCTTTGACCCACGTGAACTTAAATAAAAGCTTTAATTTGTACACTCACCTTTGGATCTTTACCCATATTAACATTAAATTCTTCATAATTATAGAACCATAAATCTATTTTATATTTTACATTTTCACCTAATATCATACCACGTGGGGCCATGATGGCGTAGCTTCTAGAAACTCAACATTCCCACTGAGAACAACTATAAAAGCCAGATAGATAAACAAATGAAAAAAAAATTTTTCCAAAGAATTGGACTGTTGAAGGAACTAGAAATGAGCCTGATAATCTATGTGATGCTTTTGCACTAGGGCCTGAGCACAGGGAAAGAGGCTGGAAAGTGGTGCAGAGGGCAGGTGCAAAGCAGCAGAGAAGTCTGGGGTGATGAGGCTGGGCTGAGAGCTCCCAGCAAAAGCAGGACCTCAGGGGCCAAGCTCCCAGACAGAAGGGAAGAGCAAAGAAGCCAATCTGACACCAAGGATTAGTTTCCCTTTCAAGTTTTGCTGATTTGAATGCAAAGGTTGGGACACAAAGGAGACATCCACTGAGAGTTTCTGGAAGTCTCCTGCATGGGGCTGGAGAAACAAAAATTAGAGGTCAGGACCCAGGTAGGAGGAGGGCCCTAGGGAGTGGTCAGCCTCCAGGCTGGAAACCTTGAGGCACTCCATGTAAGGTGGGGGACAAACCCAAGGAGGAAGAGAACCTCATGCATTGTTCTATAATTTGGCAAACAAAATGACTGGACTGGGATCAACAGTTGACCCAGACACTGGGCTTTAAAGTAACCTTCATTATGAATGAATGAATGAATGCATGAATGAAGTAACCAGAATTAAGACGTTTTTTAAAAAAGCGGGGGGGACAACAATATGGGAAATTTTACCAGAGAACTATAACCCATAAAAAAGGTAAACTTTAGAATTAAAAACACAGTAATTCCTAGATTGAGGGATATTCTACAACAGTATCCCCTCAAAAGCAAGAAGATCACAAAAAGAAAAAAGGGGGCGGGGAGAAGGACAGAAATTGTCAGGAACCACAGAAGCCTGAGGACACCTGATAAATAAATGTGATTCGCTATCTTGGTGGGATCTTGGAAACATAAAGGCCATTAAGGAAAAAAAGAAAAGCACTGACACCCGAAACAGAGTATACTTAGTAGTAATGTACTAGTTAATGTTAATTTCTTAGTTTTGACAAATGTACCATGATAATGCAGGATGATAACAATAGTGGAAACTGGATGAATGATAGAAGGAAACTGTCCTATCTTTGCAACTTTTCTGTCAATCTAAAAGCATTCTAAAATTAAAAGTTTATTTTAAAATAGAGTAAAATCAAGAACTCAAAATAAGGGGTTAGCAGTAGATTAGAAGCATTTGGAGGGGAGTATTAGTGACCTGGAAAACAGCTCAGTGAGAACAGACTAAAGCAGAGACCATAAAAGGATGTCAAGTATTAAAGACACTGTCAGAGACAGAGGGACAGAGAGAAAAGGTCTAACATACGTGTAATCAAAACCATAGATGAAAAGAAGAGAAAGAATGGGGCCAAGAATGGCCAGAAATTTTCAGTACTGATAAAGACATCAAGCAAAAAATTCAAGAGGCATACCAACACCAAACATGATAAATCCGTACATGTTTGCCCTCATCCCTAGGAAAAGCATGGTCCGACGGTTGAAAATCGGATAAAGAGGGGCACCTGGGTGGCTCAGTGGGTTGAGCCTCTGCATTCCGGCTTGGGTCTTGATCTCGGGGTCCTGGGATTGAGCCCCACATCAGGCTCTCTGCTCGTCAGGGAGCCTGCTTCCCCCTCTCTCTCTGCCTGCCTCTCTGCCTACTTGTGATCTCTGTCAAATATATAAATAAAATCTTTAAAAAAAAAAAAAAAGAAAATCGGATAAAGAAAAATCCAAAAAGAAGCCACACTGAGGGTGGGTGGGGGGAGACATTACCTTCAAAGGAGCAACAAGAATAAGAAAAATGGAGGAAGAACAATGGGATAATATCTTGAAGACGCTGAACGAAAATAACTCCCAATTTTGAATTCTATACTCAGTGAAAACATTCTTCAGATGTGAATGTGAAATAAAGGTATTTCTAAATTTACTTCTAGCTAGCCTAAACTAAATGTTAAAGGAGTTCTTTAGATGGAAAGATAATAATTGCAGATGAAAATGTGACTGTGTAAGGAGTGAAAAAGAACAGAATGGGTAAATGTATAGTGAATCTAAATGAACATTGATTGTACAAAATGATAATAATGTATAGTTGAGGGGCACCTGGGTGGCTCAGGCGGTTAAGGGTCTTGCCTTTGGCTTAGCTCACAATCCCAGGGTCCCGGGATCGAGCCCCATGCCGGACTCTCCATTCAGCGGGAGCCTGCTTCTCCCTTTCCCTGCCACTCCCCTCTGCTTGTACTCTTTCTCTCTCTCTAATAAACAAATTACATTTTTAAAAAATAATGTATAGTTGAAATGACATGTACAAATATAATAAACATAATTGTACATTAACCAAAGGAAACTTCTATCTTTATATGAGGCAAGAGGCTTTAAGGCAAGAAGCACAAGTTGAGATACAGAGATACATTTTTAAGTGGCAAAAAATATCATCCCACCAAGGAGATGTAACAATTATAATAATAATAATGCTGCTTCAAAATATATAAGGCAAAAACTGAGAACACTAACAGGGAGAAAACTCACAATCGTAACAGGAGACTCGAACACAATTCTTTCAGTAACAGAACAAGCCGGCCCAAAATAAAACTCAGCCAAGATGGAAAATGATGTGAACCAAATAGAGAACAAATGTAACCTATTTTACACATACAGACGCAGCGTGCAGCAGCAGGGAATTTATATACTCCTTATAAGTGCAGGTAGAATATTTACCAAAATGCCAAAGGAATGAAATGATGCATGTGCTCTGACCACAAACAAACTAGAAATTTGTAGCAACAAGACAAGAATATCTATAAATGTTTGGAAATTAAACATACACTTTTTTTTAAGATTTTATTTATTTGACAGAGATCACAAGTAGGCAGAGAGGCAGGCAGAGAGAGGGGGGAGAAGCAGGCTCCCTGCCGAGCAGAGAGCCTGATGCGGGGCTCCATCCCAGGACCTGGGATCATGACCCAAGCTAGAGGCAGAGGCTTTAACCCACTGAGCCACCCAGGCGCCCCTAAACATACACTTTTAAGTAACCCATAGGAAAAGGAAGAAATCATGACAATTCAAAATTTTCCCAATTTGGGAGAGTCCCTAAAGCTGCGTTTAAATGAAAAGATGTTTCTCTGGAAAACAATAATCTGAGTGTTTATCTCAAAAACAGAAAAAGAAGAGCAAATTAAATCCATGCATCCTTCCTCATTTTTGCTAGTTTTTCCCCCCAACCTCTGCCACCCTACTCTCTCCTGCTCCCTCACCCAGATAATCAACCAGGTGGTAACCAGGTGTGTACCCTTCCACCCCTGTCCCCTGCTGAGACTATCACCTGGAAACAAATGGATTGAGAGGATTGGTCTCCAAAAACAGATTCACACTGTACACATTGCTCAGCAAAATGCTTTTCCTACTTAACAAGACATCTTGCCAATTTCTCCGTATCAGTCAGTTTGGGACGAACTCATTCTCTTTCAACTGCCTAGTATACCAGCACATGAACAGACCACAAACTATTCAGCCATTCATTCTTCCAGCAACAGGCGCTCGGGAGGTGGTTAGCCTTTTGCCACCATAAACAGTGAGGCCAGAAATATCCTTCCATGTCCTTCCCAGAGTCCTGAGAATTCCCTGAACGAGCTCAGACGATGGGAATTCTCACACTCTGGCATTCGGGTTCTTGTTCTTCCGGCCACAACAGCATTTTTGGAGGCTACACACTCCTTTCTGTGGGCAAGCCCAGCATGAGGCTCGCTTTCTCAAACTGCATCCTGCAAATTCCATTTCTTTCTCCCCTTATGAGGAAATAGAATAATAAAAGTTTATCTTCGTATGCCCAAGCAGGAAAGAGAATCCAGTCTGGATGGTGCAGGAGACTCCAATCAAGGGACTCATGAATATAAGGGTTAAAGGGGTCAACAATGGATGGCAAGGCACCAGGGACCAGCAGCGGGAACGCACTGGCCACTCATAGACCTGGGGGTGAAGGGAGGACACAGAGTTAGCAGAGTCCATTGAGACCTGGAGCTGCGGAGATATATGGCCAAGACACACAGCCCAGAGCAGGAGGACTGGAAAAGAGAGACCTCATCTCTCTCCTATGATCCTCCAGTTGCCTGCGGGTGCTTCTTCTGTGTGAACTGAACCGGGGAGCTACTGAGCAAACAGACCTGAGTGACACAGGGGTGGGCCTCCCCAGGCGCAGAGAAGAGCAGAGAGTGGATGAGACTGTGGGAGGCAAGCAGAGAACCACCAGCGGAGCAGGCAAGTGTGAGTACTAATTGATGAAAGAACTGTAGTATTCCAAGGCTGAGTGAAGGGCCAACCATGCTGATAGTCCCCCCAGGGAGCTGTCCTCCCAGAAGCCGGAGAGGTCGAAGGAATGAAGGAAGGGGAATGAAGGAAGGGAGCTCATCACAGGGTGAGCTCACCTACAATGGGTTACATGGAAGGTTCTTGGCTGGCTGTGTGACCTCAGCCCAGCTGCTCACCCTCTCTGATTTTCAGTTTATTAGCTATAAAATAAGACTACTTGGTATCTTCCCCTGCGTTCATACATACTCTTTTTTATGGCTGAGGAAGTGAAATGCCAATGAGAGTCTATTTCTCCATTCTCTGAATCTGGGCTTGGTCATGCAACTTGCTTTAGCTACGGGGACAAGCCAATGTGGTACAGAGTCCTAAAAAGTGCTGTACAGGGTCACCTGGGTGGCTCAGTCAGTTAAGCCTTTGACTCTTAATTTCAGCTCAGGTCACGATCTGAGAGTCATGGGATCTAGCCCTGTATCAGGTTCTGCACAGAGTCTGCTTGTCCCTCTCCTCCCCACAGCCATGAATAAGTTAAGTAAAATCTTTTTTTTTTTTTTAATGCTCTACATTGAGGCTTGAATTGAATTGCTCTCACTTAGTGCTCTCAAGACTCCTATGACCACAACCATGAGAACAAGTCAGGACCAGCCCACTGGATGGTGGGAAACACATGCCCAAGTCACCCCGTCACTCCAGCTTACACCGCATGAAACACCAGACAGGAGAGCAAGACCATCCCCAGGTCACTCACCCCCAGACAGGCCAACTCAGATCAGAAGAACTTCCCAGCAGACCCACAAAACTGACATGGTTTGTTGTGTTGAGCCCACTACATTTGGAGTGATTTGTTACGCGGTAAAGCTTACTGTTACAACTGCTAATGAGATGCTGGCCAGCCATCCCTTCACGAATAGCAGCACAGTGATGGGTTAGGGTACCAGAGGTGCAAATCGTGGGGCACTGCGCCAGAGAATGCGCCAGTCACCTGTCCCATGGAGACGTTAAAGCGAGCTCTCTCGACAGCATGGGTGTTCTTGAAGTCCAGAAAGCCTCAAGTTCAAAACAAAACAAAACAAAACAAACCCACCAGACACAATCTAAATGTTTAGATTGCTTTGCCCCTCCAGGCGTCCTCTTCCTTTCTTTTTTTTTTTTTTTTTTTTTTTTAACAAATTGCCCAGTGTAAAGAGTTCTTTTCTTTTTTTCCCCTCCCGGGAAGTTATTTATTTTTATGGGCTTCTTTCGGGAAATAAAAATCAATTTTGGAATGCAAGTGATACATTTTACTCTTCCAATAATGAAAGTTAGAAAATTAAAGGCCCCAAGGAACAACGCCTCTCTACTAAAATGATCTAGAATGCAGCCCAAATGTTCTTGCGTGAACGTTTTATAAATCGTGACTGCTGTTTGCTGATGGAAACCTGGAAATCGCTCTTAGAAGACACAGAGCCATTGCTGGGAATGGTCTCACACACCCACAGAAAGGCACTTCTCCATAACCTGTTCTGTAATCCACAACTCTAGAAAACCGTTTGTATCAGGGTCCACGTCCTGTGTGTGTCTGGGAAACCTATCCGTTCATTGATTTGGTACATAATTAATAAGTATCTATGATGTGTCCAGACCTGTGGGTGAACAATGAACAGGAAAGAGTTGGTGCCCTTGAAGAGCTTATAGTTTAGGGAAAAGATACAGATGTTAAACAAGGTGTCTTAAGTTGGGGTCCCTGTAAACAAGACCCTGATATGGAGAATGGGGGGCAGAGGGCTTACTGAGGGAGGGTCACTGGGAAAAGCCCCAGTCAGGAATGCGGGAAGCAGGGTAAAATAGAGAGGGGCTATAGCCCTTCAGACACATCCCTTATGGAGGTAGGGAGGGGCCTCCCCACAGTATCCAGTCATCGGGCTGCCCCTACAAGTGGGCATAACCCTGAACAATGCAACTCTCTTTGGGACAATTCCTGGAGAAGGACTGAGCTGTGAGCAGTCCGCAGCCAACGCTCCCCACAGCTTGAAGCAGAAGTACCTCAGCCTTGAAAGGGGGCCCTGGTAATGCACCCCAGTACCCACTACACAAGAAATCACTGTAAATGTGTTATGTGTTGTGACTTCTGAGCTCAGAGCAGAAAGGACTGAGCAGGGACTAAGGGTTGGCATGTGTCACTGGGCTCTTTTCTAAACGGTATATATAAAGAAGTTTGGAAAGTGTTCACTGACACAAAACTCACTAGATCCTTGGACCTGTGAAGGTCCTGAAACACTTTCTCCTTTCATCCTGGCCATGACCCTGGGAGATATGCACTCTCTCCACTGGGCAGATAAGGAAGCTGAGACTCAGAGGGTTGATGCACTTGCCTGGAGTCCCACAGTGAGTAGGAGGCAGAGCTGGGATTCAAATGTTTAGCTAGCTATAAGAGGACAAAGCTTATGATCCCTTCTGCACACTCTGTCTCCTTTCCTCAGCACCTTGAGCCCTTCCTTCCCCGTGCCTTCTTCCATTTGCACAACAAACCTGCTCAAACCCTCCCGTAAATGACCTCCTCTCCAGCTGCCTCTTCCTCTCGTAAGTCACATTCTCTTAAGAGTTGCCTACGCTTCTCTTCCTGCTTGCTCTCCTTAACACCCCACAGCCCAGCTCTTGTTCCCACCGTGCCTGTGAACGAATGCTGTCCAAATCCTGAAGTTAAATGACCATATCCAGTGACTCTGTTTCCATTCTTAGCCTCTTCTCTCTACCATTACCAGGTGGCAGCATCTAACGGGCTGGCCTCATCCACTTTCTCACATGCTCTCCTGTCTTGGTTCCTTGGTGACCCCCACCCCCAGCTCTTCTGGTCTACCTTCTCCTTCTAGAAGCACCACTTTTAAGTTCCCCTTCACTAACTCCTCTTCTTCCACTAACCCCTGAAGTGGCTCTATTTTCCGGGGTCCCAACCATGCTCCTCTTCCAACTCTCCACTCTCTAACACCTCCCTGACATGCCCAGTGGCTTTGGCTCCCATTGCTTTGTTACTGATACCTGAGCCTCCGGATATGTAGATGCATCCACCTACTGGACACAGACACCCATGCAATCCTGGACCCAGGCTATACAAAACCAAGGTCACCACCTTTCCCTTCAAGGGAGCCTCTCTGACTTCTCACCCTGATTGCTTATCATGCCCACAATCCACACATCCTTCCAAGCCAGCCGTCTCACTTTATCCCTGATCTTCCATCCTCTCCTCGATTCCCCCAAATCAACTCTTCTCATCTGTCCATTTCTTTTCACTTCCTTAATTCAAGCATGCCTCACCTCCATCCATCCTGAGGCCCTTCTTTTTAATCATCACCATTTGTATCTAGATCAGAACATTATTACCTCCAGTGGCTCACGGTACTGAATAATGTCCCAAATGCCTAGAATGTGTGAGCAAGGGCTTCTGTGACCTGGCATTCATTGATAGGTCATCACAACCACATTCTAGAGCCTCAACACACCAGAATCCCAATGTCCCGTCACTCATGGGGTCACTTCAGCCCGAGCGCCCCCCGAGTCCATCCATCCTTCCACCTATAATAACTTATGTAGTATGTGTCAATGCATGGTAGGCACTAGTGCATAGTGGCATGAAAAATAAAGGAAGTTCCTGACCTCCATCCAGTGGAGGGGAACAAGGCAGAAGCAAATTAGCAAAGAAGCAACAGAATGACAAATATAGGTGATAAGTAGAAAGTATTTCAACAAGGGAACAGGATAGAGAGGGTCAGAGGTGGCCCTTCTGAGAAGGTGACATTTAAGTGAACATTGTCCAGCCACATTGTAGAGCTCAAGGAAGAACAGTCCGGGCTGAGGGAAGGGCAGGGGCAAGAAGGAAGGAAAATCATCTGGTGGGACAGGGAGAAGGACATCATGCAAAGGGAGAGAAGATGAGGCTGGAGAGAGAGGCTGAGAGACAGAGGAAAAACCCAACTCCTGCAGGCTCCTGGAGCAGTGGGGAAGGGCCCGACTTCAGTCGAAAGCTCTAAGCCCCAGCTCTGGCGTAGCTTAAGCAGGGGAGTAGCAGGGCCCCATTCACATTTGAGAATGGATCTCTCTGGCTGGATATGAAAAGTGCATTTCAGAGGGCAAAAGCCCATGAAAGCTTCTATTCATCTTTCAAAGGCCAAAACAGACAAAGCCCCTAGCTGAGCCCTAACAGGGGGTTGGTTCTCCCCCCTACCACTCCCCGAACTAACTCTTGGCCTTGGATTCTGTGAAGCCTTTGGGGATTCCTGTTTCATCAGCAGGCACCCCACCCCTAGCACTTTCTTTCAAGCTGGGTCATCACTTCACACACACACACACACACACACACACACACACACACACCCTTTTAGAGTGAGCTCTCTCTTCCTATCCCTCTCTTAGTAGGTTGTGAAACACGCTGTGCGTAAAGGGTCACACTCCCTCATAAAGCGTCTGGCACATGGCCTCCCACACGGGAGAGACTCAAAGAACAATGGAAGAATGAAGGAAGGAAGGAAGGAAGTCTAAAAGGGAAGATCTTTGTGTTCCCCGGGAATGCTGCATGTTAAGAGCCTTGGTTTAGAATCAGTCCCATCCGTATTTTAACTCAAGCCCTGCCACCCACTAGCGGTGGGACTTTGGGCAAGTAAATCACCTCTTCTTTGCTGCATTTTCCTCTTTGTAAAGTCAGGATAACAATGGGTACGGGATAGGCATTTTTTTTCACAGAACTATCTCAGGGAACTAAGGGGACAAAAGAAACACCAGTGTCCCCTCCCCTTCCCAAGAGTCTACCTGCTGGGGAAAGACAGGGTCTTTCAGACCCACACCTAAATGATACCTGTCAGCGAGGTTCTGTCTTGTTTAAATGTTTGTTTTCAATGAACAGGTGTGGAGTGCTGACCATAAGCACCATTACAACCATCATCCCATTTTATCGGCTATGCACGATTGGGGAAAGCCCCCCATCAAACATGCTCCTGGGTGAGGGCTGAGTCTGGTCCTTGCCAGTGTGCCCCTGGCCCAAGATCCACCAATAGCTAGGCCATGGAAATAGGCCTTATGAGTTCAATCTCAAACCTCAAGCCCCAGTCAACAACCTCTCCCCTGGAGATGCTTCGTCTATGGTACCCCTACTAACAGAAGTCTGGGGACAAAGACATCTCAAGCTCAGGATTTGCCTTTACCTACCATTCCCATCTAGAAGAACCTGTAGGCTCAAGCCCCATGAGCTGTGCCTTGAATTAATGAGAGAGAGAGATAGTGATGAGCCTGGGGGCTTCTTTGGATAAGTCTCAGGGAAGATAGGGCCAGCACAAGCTGAAACATGGACTTGCAACACCATCTGATGTCAGGAAGCATTGATGAGGAGTCTGGGGCCAGGGAGGACCACAGGCGGAGGAAGGAAGGAAACCAGGTATCTGTTACAAAGCTGAAGAAAAGCACACTCATCCCTCAGTTGAAATCAATGTTTCAATTCCTAAACCCTCAATTTGAGTGGCTAACAGACCTGGGATCAAACTTCAGCTCTGCCCCTAATTAGCGAGACCCTGGACAAGAAAGGGAAGCCACCTGAGCCTGTTTCCCCATCTGTAAACGGAGATAACATGTGTTCAACACGGGTAAAGAGGTCAGTGATGTGCCTGGCATTCAGAAGACCCTTGTTGTTGTGCATTTTTGTATTTATGGAGAAGGAGAGACCTGAATGATTTCTGGCAAGGGAACTGCATGCCCACACCCCTGCAAAACCAGCAGAAGTAAGAAGAAAGATGCCGCAGAGCACCCTTTGCATCTGCTAGAGCTGTGAATATGCCCCTGTGTCTTTCTCCCCTAACCATTTCATAATCTCCTGCAGTGTGGTTCACTTTTCTTTCCTCACTTCAAAAGGCCTTCTTGGATTGGGATTTCTCAAGCTACCAGTGAAGATGGTGGGTCAGATTAGAAGAAATAAAATCAAAGCATCATTGATCTCCAACTCAGAGGACAGGCTCTTAGCTCTTTTTCCATGTCCCCGTGGAGGCTCATTCTGTAAGCCAAGGCAGGCACCCAGCAAAGACCAGAGAAACTGGCACGAGAGCCCCAACCCAGCCATCTCCGGCTGCCTCCGTAGGGGGAGGAGGAACAGAAAATAACAGTTACCCACCATTTCCCTCCTTCCCCGGCATGTCTCAGAGCCCAGCAGGCAGCTGATGATAAGTCAATGGCATCTGACAAGCCAAGGAAAGCTCCCTGTCTCTCGAGCTTCCAATCACCAGGTGCCTGAAAAGGCTGCGGGAGCAGTCAGCTTCTGCCCTCATTAAGAGCCCTTTGGTGGGCAGAAGAGATGATTGCTCCAGGAACTGTCAGGTTCATCAGCCGATGGATGGGGGGGCGGGGAGGCGCAGAAGCCCCAGAGCTCTGACCTCCTGACCCACACCGTAGGGGCTCCTCATTTGCATCTCATTTGCATGGCATACTTAACAGGACTCCAGCTTCCATGCAGAGAAATCATTGCCTCATGCACAGCGAGGTTCTGCCACCACGTTTGTGCAAATGATCCTGTGGGAGGGGAGCCCGCATAGACAGTCTGCGCAACGGTATCTGCCCTCCAGGAAAACAAGACCTCAATCAGACCACGGTGATGAGGACAGATGTAGACGGCACTATTCCCGGATGCATGACCAACTAAATAAAGCCGTGGTTACCTCATGCGCAAGGCCAGACAGAGGGAAAATTCCAAATGTTTTCAAGAGACTGTGTTAGAACGATTCAGGCTAATTGCATGCAAGTCTTGTACTATGAATGTCAAACTGCACCGGCATCACATAAATGAGCTGTCAGCAGCTTGGTCAGAGTTCCCTAGAAAAGAACCTGTTCCTTCTCTCAGAACAGGTGCTGTTGTGTTTGGCTGATACACCACCCCCCCTCCTTGGCAACAGCTCTCAATTTTATTTATGGGGATCCAAAAACCACAGAGGCCCCCATCCCCGGAGGATTATAGCATTGTCTCTCAGTGTAACATGGGTGCTGGGATCTCTGTGTTAAGGCAGACTTGGGTTCCAATCCAAGCTCTGGCACTGACTAGCAAGCGGTGTGGCCTTAGCCAAGTCACTTAACCTTTCTGAGCTTCAACATCCTCCTCTATGGGACGGGGACAGTATTAGTCTTAGAGGAATGAAATGATGTCATGCTCGTAAAAGTAACTGATACAATTATGCCACAGGACCTTTGTACTGGCTGCTGTTCTGCCTGGAATGCTTTTCTGCCAGGCAACTGCATGGCTTTCCTTCATCTCCTTCAAAAGTCTCCACTCAAATGTCCTCATCTCAGTGACTCTTTCCCTGCCACCATATCTAAATTTGCAAGCCCGCTCCCCTCCCTCATGCTTCCCATCCTCCTTTTCTGCTTTATTTTTCTCTTTAGCACTTACTATCTGGCATATTGTATATTCTACTTATTTGCCTACTTTATTGTCTGTCTAATACACTACCACAGAGATCAAAGCACAGCCTGCAGACCAAATCTGGCCCACCGCCTGCTTTTGTAAATAAAGTTTTATCAGACCACACCCTCACCCATTAGTTAACATCCTGTCACCACTTTAAAGCCACCATGGCAGAGTTGAGTAGCTGTGAGGGTAACCATATGGCTCCAAAGTCTATCTGGTCCTTGACAGGACAAGCTTGTGGAGCCCTGCGCTGGAATATGAGCCCTGTCAGGGCAGGACTTTGTCTTGCTCTCCAGCAAGTCCCTTTGAGTAGGTCCAGTGCCTGACATCTACAAGATGCCCCATGACAGTGTCTTTTTGCTAAATGAGGTCAATTAAACATGGCAGAACACCTGTGCTGCAGGTAAGGAGGGGAGGGGGACCAGAGGGGCAGTATCAGAGAGCTAAATCCCACCCAGAAAGTCAGAGCCACGAAGCAGTGAAATGACAGGGCATGTCATTAGAATATAAAGTACCAGGACAAAGAATTAAAAATGGCGGTTCTCAAAATGTGGTGCCCTAGAACGAGGACATACCAGCAGCCCCTGAGAACATGTTAGAAATTCAGATTCTCAGGGGTACCCCAGACCTACTGGCTCAGAAACTCTACAGTGGGACTGTCCAGGTGATTCTGACATAAATTCAAGTTTGAGACACACAGCTCTCACGAGCAGAACCAGGGTTGGGGCAGGGGATGTTGCTTTACAGCATAAACTCTTCAATGCACACTAGTTTTATGTTTGTTTTTTGTCTTTTTTTTTTTAAGATTTTATTTATTTATTTTCAGAGAGAGAGAGAGAGAGAGAGTAGGACAGGGAACACAAGTAGAGGAGTGGGAGAGGGAGAAGCAGGGTTCCCACCGAGCAGGGCACTGTATGGGAGGCTCAGTCCCAGGACCCCAGGATCATGACTGAGCTGAAGGCAGACGCTCAACGACTAAGCCACCCAGGTGCCCCGCACACTGGGGTCTTTTTTTTTTTAACTGTAGTTTAAAATGTATTAATCATGGGTGCCTGGGAGCCTTACTCAGTTAAGTGTCTGCCTTCAGGTTAGGTCAAGATCCTGGAGTCCTGGGATCCAGCCCCACTTCGGTCTCCCTGCTCAGCAGGCAGAGTGCTTCTCCCTCTTCCTCTGCCCCTCCCTTCCTTGCTCCTGCTCTTTCTCTCTGTTTCAAATAAATAAATATCTTTTCAAAAAATAATAAGCTGGGGCGCCTGGGTGGCTCAGTGGGTTAAGCCTCTGCCTTCAGCTCAGGTCATGGTCTCAGGGTCCTGGGATCGAGCCCCACATCGGGCTCTCTGCTCCGCAGAGAGCCTGCTTCCCCCTCTCTCTCTGCCTGCCTCTCTATTTGTGATCTCTGTCAAATAAATAAAAAATATTTTAAAAAAATAATAAGCTGTATGAATCATACCTTTTTATTTTCTGCATCTCTGATGCTTTGACATCTGGAGCCTTGCTGACCCTTCCCAGGGCTATCCAATCCAGAAGCAAACCAACCAATTCTCAGCTCACAGCCCAGTCACCTCCTTGACAAAGCCCTCATACTCCAGGCCCCTACTCCCCTGCACCAACTAACCCCGGTGCTTACACCCCAGAGACAGTGCTTACACCCCGGAGCCTGCTATTACTTAAACTAGCCAGTCTTCAGCCTGCTTACCCTGCCTGACCTATCCTTCTCGTGGAAACCAAGAGAAAGGCTCTTGCCCATCTCTCCCCCTCCGACTCCCCCTTGGTACTCCTCTGGGTGGCCCTGCATGGGGTGCCATGCTGTGCCTCCCCCTCTTGGGAACCAGGGATAACAAACTACCCTTTCAATGACAATCACCCCCTCATCCCATAGGCCTCACTATGCCTGAATACTAAAAAAATCGACATGTTAAAACAAAACAGAAAGATGGGGGGTGGGGGAGGGAATGGCACAGACCTAATACAAAGAACAGTGTCAACGAGGTGACATCCAGAAGACATCTGGCACAAGAGTGACCGGATAGCAAAAGCTCTCCACACAGCCCTAGAACAAAGGGCTCCATCTAAGAAGATGAAATGCATCCGGTGCATCCTTGCCTCTGGAAAAAAAAAAAAAAAAAAACCTGCACAAGGACACGAGGAACTGGTGTGGTAGGCGTGAGAGGTTTGCTGGGCTGCAAACCCAGGATCAATCAAGAGAGCGCAGTGGCTGGCCTTAGCCCAAACCGCCCCCCACCCCCTCCAAAGGACGTCATCTCAAGATGCGGAAAGAGAATTATGTTGTCTAAAACAGAGTTTTTCAAATGGCGGGTCATGACACATTTGTCCATGGTCAGTGAAATCAATGGGGAGAGTCGAGGCCATTTTTCTTAAAGGATTTCTTAGAGGACAGAGACCAGGAGCGAAGTCTGGAAGGCTGCAGAAGGAAAGAGACTGCCATGAGCAGAGCAGAGGTGAGTATTATTTCGTGACAGCTTGGTTTCGGCTGCGAGCCTGTGCCTGTGCTTGGGCTTTGGCAAGCCACACAGCGGGGCGCAGTCAGGAAAGTTCGAAAGCCCTGGGTCTGGAACAGAGGAGGTGACCACCACTCTCCTCCGGCAGCACCCAGCTGCGGCGCGCTTGATGAGGAAGCGCTTCTGATTGGAGGAGAGCAGTGTGGGAGGAGCCCCGGCGGCGCGCATGATGAGGAAGTCCTTCTGATTGGAGGAGAGCAGTGTGGGAGGGGCTCCGGCTTCGCGTTGGCGGCGGGACGCACAGCTACTTAACGTGACACGTGACATTCCTTCCGTGTTGTGGGTTCTAGGTGAAGTAATAGCAAATGGCTGAGGGAGCCGGGGAAGCTGTCCCGGGGTACTGAGAGATTCTAGGGGCACCTGAGAACCATTTGCAAGCCAGTTCCAGGCTGTTGGCATACCTGTCTCGGAGAAATAGGGATGAAACAAGGAGAAACCTCACCAAGTTCGTTATTATCCGCCTTGGCAGCAGGCTGGCCGGGGCTTCTTGGAGCCCCCACCAGCTCCACCCCATCCGCCTGGGCAGTGGCCCTTCCTCCGGGTCTTCTGACTCCCCCTCCCAGATCTTCCGGTCCCTGGCTTCTCCGAGTTTGCATAAGATCTAACTCCTCGGGGGAAATCCCTTGTACCATGTCCTCAGAGTGGCTCTGATTCCCGAAACACCGGGCTGGGAAGCGGCCATGAAGACCTGCCCCTCTTCTGTACTCAGACCCCTTTGTAGCCTGTTTCCCAGTGTAACCTGAGCACCCCCTGAACACCTTTTTATTTTTAAGTGAGAACGCTTTCTCAAGATACTGCTGTGAACTCGATTCTCTCTCTCTCCCTCTCACCTTCTGGATGCCCTCAATTCCAGCCAGCTTGAGCTGACCCAGAGCACTCAGGAAGGGTTTAACAGAGGTAGTTTGTGGTTAGAAGCACAGGCCCTGGAATCACACAGCCCGGGATTTCAGTCCTAGATCTGCCACTTCATGGCTGTGCGATCTTAACCTCTCCAACAAGCAGCTTCTTCCCCATGAAAAATGGGGGTAACACTTCAAAGGTTCAAGGTGAACATTACTTAAGATGGTCTCCTTAAAACACGCATAAAGGAGCGCCCAGGTGGCTCAGTTAGTTTAGACGACCCTTGGTTTCCGCTCAGGTCATGATCTCAGGGTCTTAGGATTGAGCCCCATGCCTGGCTTGGTGCGGGTTGAGATTCTCTCCCCCATCCCTCTGCCCCCCTCCCAGCTTGCACATGCATGCGTGCACACGCACCCACACATACTCTCTCTCAAATAAATAAATCTTAAACAAAAAACACCTGGTGTATAGTTAAACACTCAGTAAATGCCGGCTGCATATGTGATTGAACAGTGGGTCTTCAGGTGGCAGAGTTATAAATCTGGTGCCCCAAATACCTCAGCAGGGCAGACACCATTTCTCTGGCCATTTTAGGTAGAAGCAAATGTCTCGTAAAAGATTCGGCTTAGGTGTTTTAAGTTTTCCAGGATACACCGTGCCCCGGAGGGAGGTTACGAGACAAATCACAACAACTGACACGTATCATGGCTGCACTTAGCCAAAAGCCTCTCTACCTGCCCCTTAGAGGCAGGGTCTCCGAAAAGGTGGACTTCTCCCCCAGAAAACCACGTCCTAACACGGCCACTTTGGAAGGAAATAAAAACATCACCAAACAGGAAACTCCAAATTCGGCAAATCCAGCAAAGACCAGTGAGGAAACACAGAAAGGGCTGTGTAGACCATGCCAATCAGAATAACAGCAAATACATACGGCACCAGCAGCACGTGCCAGGTGGTGGTCTAAATGCTTTACACACACTGCCCGTGGAATTCTGTCCACGACCCTAGGAGGTGGGTGCTCTCACCACCCTCTACTTGTCCTCTCAAGCTATCCAGGTATGCCTTCCTTACCTGCCAGCATCAAATCCCCCAGTCCTGGGCCCTCCGACCCCGGAGGCTCAGGACTAAGGCCGTCTCCTTCTGGCCGCCTCTCACAACCAAGGCATGTTGCCGGTCTCTTGGGCAGGTCTTTGGCCACTGAAGTCTGCTTCTCTGCAAAAAGTCAGGCCACCCAGAAGAAGTGGCTTCATCCCCAGACTTGCAGTCCAGGAAACACTGGCTCTCGTAACTCCCCAAGGAGAAAAGCGGGCGAACGGGAACGCTGGGGAAATGGAAGTGCATGAAGCAAAACCCCCATCAACACAGGTCCAAGCTGCGCCTGCACCTCCACTTCCTCTTCCGTAGAATGATCCGGAAGACGTGTGCTCACAGCTGAGGCTGTGAGTCGAATTCAGTGAGGGATCTCCTGTAGAGTTCACGGCACGAGTGCGTGTTTCTGAAAAGGAGGCTGCTGCTAATTCTCCCCTATCGTGGGACAGAGGCAGGAACGAGGGAATCAAGCCCTAGCCCCATCTCTTCCCAGCTGTGTGACTTGGGTTTCCCCATCTGTAAAATGGAGATGATATTAGCAACTACTTCACAGGGTCATTGATCGGATGCTAGATGAAGGTGGAAGGGCTTACTTAGCCTGGGGCCTGGCACTTATCATCCTAAGTGTTGTTGCGGCTCTGGGTCTTGTTGTAGCAAGGACACACAGACAGACAGACCACTCAAGACCTTGAAGAGCATCTCCCGTGACCTTTTCTGCCCCGAGGAAGCCAGCCCAACACCCGGGTCATGGGCTTATCCATCAAGTGTAAACCATTAACCTTCCTCTCTTCCCTTAGCCTCTATCCTGTACCAGTGCTGCCTCCTCCAGGGGCCCTCTGGGATGCCTCCAGCCCATACTCCTCCCTCACTCATTGAAACTACGATTGCAAGAAAGATTCGGACCCCCGTAGACACAACAGGCAGAAGATGAGCAGGTCTTTCCCATGGCCTTGATGCTACCCTGTGCCCTCAAAGAATCGCCAGCATTGAACCCTCTCCTGCCTCTCTCCCCTGACATGCTGTCTGTGTCTCTGTTCTAACACCTTCGTAGCCTTAAATCACATCCTTCCAATGGACGCCCTGATATGCTGGAATCCAAATGACGGCTCCCGGATGCAATCCTGCCTCCCCCACCTGCTAACTGGGTGGCTAGAGGCTGAGATTCTTTAAGGTTGTTTCTGCTTTTGTAAAAATGACGAAAATAAAATGCACTCATAGGGTGGTTGTGGGGACAGAGCACAGTGACCTTGTGTGACACCCCACAAATACTCCTGGGATCTAAGTCCCACTGCATTTAGAAAAAAGCTCCAAACCCCTAGAGGCTTACAAGATCTCCCTGGTCTCCCCTGCAGCTTCATTTCCCCCCTCTGCCCAGATCCTGCCACAGGGTCAACTTCCCATCTGGTCCGGGAATGCAGAAGCTGCCTCCCTCCTTCCCTAGGGCCTTTGCCTGTGCTGCCCCCCTACCTGGGATGCTCTTGCCCTGGATTTTAGGAGCTGGCTCCCTCCTGCTCATCATTCAGGTCTCAACCAGAAGCCATCATCTCCACCAGTGACCCACGGGCCACCCTCAATCACAGCATTCTGCTATTGTTACTCTCTTTATGGCCTTTATGGCTGTCTGAAAGTATTTTGTCGGCTTTACTGTTCCTCTTCAAGCATTGAAAAGAATGCAGGGGCCGTGACAGCAGAGGCTTGTCTGTCTCCTTCATAACAGTAAACGGTGCCCACACACAGGAGACACCCAGTGAGTATCTATTGGAGAAGTAGGGGAGCTAGGATTCGAACCCAGGCCTGACTCCAAAGCCCTTACTCCAAAGCCAGACTGTCCTGGCCTGTAATTACTACAGACTTGCAGTAAGTCAGTGAGAAAAGCAGGCGAGAGGCTGCTGACTGGAGAGCTGGGGATGCCTTGCCCAGACAAAGGCAAAACAGGGAGGGAAGGTTCTGGGTCATTTTCCACAAGCAGCTCACGCCAGGCATTCACGCCTCATGAGGTCTATCCAAGGACATGCAGGTAGGTTCAGGTCACTGATGGATGCGGATTGCAGCCTCTGAGGTCCCAACACCAAAGCCGCGTGGCTTCTGAACTGCCACTGCAAAGGTGAGTCTGGATGTCACAAACCATCCCAGGCATGTCCACCTGTGGCCACTGGACAACCCGAGCATGGCTAATGCCTGCCATCTAGTGGACAAGATACATTCTGGTTTCCCTGTGACTGAGCAAGGCTTATGGAATTTTATTTTATTTTATTTTATTTTATTTTATTTTATTTTATTTTATTTTATTTTATTTTATTTTATGAGAAAGAGAGAGAGAGAGGAACCGGGGAGGGCAAAGGGAGAGAGAGAATCTTAAGCAGACTCCATGCCCAACGTGGAGCCCAATGAAGGGCTCAATCTCACAACCCTGGGATCACCACCTGAGACAAAATCGAGAGTCAGACACTAAACCGGTTGAGCCACCCAGGCTCCCCAAAGGTTATGGAATTTTAAAGTGCATGCAGATCACCTGGGGTTTTGCTGAAATGCAGATTCTGACTCTTGGGCCTGGCTGGAACACGAGACCCCACATTTCTAACCAGTTCCCCAGATGATGCTGGGGCTGCTGCTGGTCCACAGACCACACCTGGGAACAGCTGGTGCCTTGCAATTCCTGAAGTATTAATCCCCAGATACAACTTGGAGGACTGGGGCGGCCACACAATGGGAAGGAGAATCAGAAGGCACCCAAGAAGTACAAGTTTTTGAAGTCAGAGCAGTCAGACCTGGAGGCAGGGGGGCGGGGGCTGCAGGGCAAGAAACAGAGAGAGGACACAATTCCTGGGACCTGAGTAGGGAGATGCTCTTAACTAGGGCTAAAAGGAGGCGTCCAAGGGTCGATGCCCACAAGGGTCCAGGTGAATGCTACACAAGATGCACACTAGTGACCGTGAAAACCCGGAAACGCCTGGGCCCCACTCTGTGCAAGCTGAGCCCCACCCAGCAGTCCTCCCCAAAGTCTCTGGCATCGGCCGCTTAATTTTAACTGCAACTGTTGCTGGAGAATTTCATTTGAATTCTTTTTTCCTATTCAGAGATTCTTCTGTTTTTATTTTATGTTTGAAAAATTACAAAAAACAAAAAAGAAAAATTATAAAAACGCTATGTTTATTGCGACTGGAGCAACAGTTCCCAAGACATATGAAGAGTCCCCTTTTCCTGCCCCAGTCTCTCTCCATTCCCACTTCCCAGTCCTTCTGTGATCCCAATGTTTACAGCCTGGTTTGTACCCTTCTACACCTTCCTTCCCACCCTTATAAAAATACACAAACATCACTTCACACATAGTAAGTGTCTGTTGCGGCTGCTTATTTCTTCGAAATGAGATCATACTAAATAAATTTTTATGCAACTTAATCCTCTCACTTAATAAGACATCAGAGATGTTGCTCCAGGTCAAGCGTTGGCAAATGTTTCTGGTAAAGGCCGGAAAGTAAATATTTCAGGTTTTGCAGACCATACAAGCTCTGCCGCAGCCACTCAGTGAACTCACTCTTGTATCCCCCAAGTGGCCACGGTCAATATGTAAATGAATAATGTGGCTGTGTTCCAATAAATCTTTATTTACAAAAACAGGCAGTGGGCCAGGTTTGACCTCCAGGCCACAGTTTGCCAACCCTGCCCCAGGTCAACAGCTATAGCTCTAACCTATTTTAATTATTCATTAACCTACTTTTAATTATTTAGAATGTCAAGTAAAAGTATAACATGAAGCATAATATACTACAGAAAAGCATGCAAATCATTAATTTGTACAGTTTGTGGAAAACATGTGTGCTACTAGATCCCAGGTCAAAAAACCAGAATACAAGCAGCTCCACAGAAGCCCCGCACACCCATTTTACTTCACTGTTTTCAACAATTGCACGACAGCCCACAGAACGGAGGCACCCTAACTAGGCTGATTCCAATTCTTTTCCCCCCACTGACGGAGTATCGATACACATACTCGTTCTGGGCTTTGTTTCCTTGTGTGCTGCTGGGATTTTTGGTTTTTTGTTTTTTTTAGATCTTATTTATTTATTTGACCGACAGAGATCACAAGTAGGCAGAGAGACAGGCAGGGGGTGGGGGGAGCAGGCTCCCTGCTGAGCAGAGAGCCCGATGCAGGGCTCGATCCCAGGACCCCAGGATCATGACCTGAGCCGAAGGCAGAGGCTTTAACCCACTGAGCCACCCAGGCACCCTGTGTGCTGCTGTTTTATTTCAGCAAGACAGAAATGGGAAATCTGCAAAGCCAAGTGTGCAGATACATACATTTTAACAGATGTTGCTGGACCACTTCCCAAGAAAGCAGTAACAAGTCGCAGTCTTGCAGGTCCTGCCCGTGCTCTCCCTGGGATACAATTCAGCAGGCATTCAGGGAAAGTAACTGAGCACCCCACCTCTCCTGAGGCTTGGGGGCCTCGGACATTGATCATTCTGATGAGAGTAAATATTCAGGGAAGAGGACAAGAAACACTGAGTAGAAAGGGTCTGGTCCTCTCTGTCATCCTGGTGTCTAGGACACCCACCTCCCACCTCTTGAGCCACAGGCTTCAGAGGAAGGCTGCCCAAGGATCCTCCAACCTCACCAGGACATGACCTCTGCTGCAATGGGAAAAACAGAGCTGTACAGATGGGGATGTGATTTAACTCAACTTCTTCGGGACCAAAACAACGCAGAGGAGCAGAATGGACGTGTCTTCCCGAGTTTGTTTTAAGGGTATTGGCTTTCCAGCGAGGACACAATGATGTGTTTTCAACGAACCTATTTTGCTGCATTACAGTTTCTCCAAACAAACAAACAAAAAATCCAACAACAACTAGGTACGATGTGGTCTAAGGGATCATAGGTGTCATGGCGCCTCATTCCCGCATCTCCTCTGTGGGGGAAGCCATGTGGGGTGAGGGGGGCATGCCTGTCTGTCCACACTAGGCAGTCTTCTGAGCACAGATAGTGTTCACAGCTTTTACCACCCAATGGGAGCTGCGACAATAAAAGAGAGGATTAACTTGATGGGGGTTGAGGTGACAGAGTAGAATGCATTTGTCAAAACTCAGCCATTGTCCACTGAAGGTTCCCCTCTTTTGCAAATTTTACCTCAAATGTTAAAAAAAAAAACTGTAAATAAGTGTTGTATTCTAGTTGATGATGGACATGCTTACGTGTTTAGGGGGAACTGAATTGATGGCTTCAATTTGCTTCGAAATATGTCAAAAAATAAGATGGGTTGATGGATGGAGAGTAAAGGGGGGATGGTTACTGATGAAGCAAGTATAGTAGAATGTTAATGACAGGGGCGCCTGGGTGGCTCAGTGAGTTAAGCCTCTGCCTTCGGCTCAGGTCATGATCTCAGGGTCCTGGGATCGAGCCCCGCATCGGGCTCTCTGCTCAGTGGAGAGCCTGCTTCCTCCTCTCTCTCTGCCTGTCTCTCTGACCATTTGTGATCTGTCAAATAAATAAATAAATAAAATCTTAAAAAAAAAAAAAAAGAATGTTAGTGGCAGGTTTGAGTGTTCACTGTAAAATCCTTCCAGCTTTGTTGTATGTCAGACATTTCTCATAACAGGACATTTGGGGGGAAAGTACTAACTGGTGATGTGGGGAGGGGGTAATCCACACGAGCTGGAACCTGTCCCTCTACCATGATGTATGGCTTTGAGAGTGACCTCCTTTCTTGGGCCTCAGTGACTCGGCTGTTTCATGGGGGTACGGAAGAGGGGCTGAGCTGTACTCTGTGATGCCTTCCATATGGACAATGATGACGCTGTGGTCTCATTTCATTCTGTAAAACTTGGGCATCTTTGGAAAAGAGAGCCTTTGGGGAGGAATGACTTTGAAGGCAGACACTGCCCCCTAGTGGGCCCAAGTGGTCTAATTTATGATCATGTTCTATCCTTGCCGTTGATGCATGGCTGGGTCATATTTCAAGACTTTATTCTACCTGTATTTTCTTTCCTTACGCTTTTCTTTTCCTCCCCCCTTCTTTTTCCCTTCCAAGCAGACGGCCATCTCAGTGGAAGTATGTAGCAGTGAAAAAGCAGAAATGGCCTTCAGGTCATTCTTGTCCTATGTCCCGAATTCCCAAACCTCAGAGGTTTCAAAGAGATCACCTTCACGAAGGGGGTCTGTGAGCACAGAGTGTCTTGAAAAAGGTTTGATGGGGAGTGGACTTTAGCCCGACAAGAATGAGATTCCTTGTGGCTAGCAGAAGGAAGAAAGGTGCGGGAAGATCTCAAGGGTCCCCGAACGCTGGCAAGGTTGTGATGTTCATCCAGGCAGAGAGACCTGTCTCCTCTCTTGCTGTGACTCAAGGCTCTAGAATATGCTCAGCAAAAAGGAGAAACTCAAATGTTGTTGAATGAACAAGTGAATGACTGGGAGAGGGAGTGAATGGATTCTAGAGGAGTCTGGACCCCGGATGCAGGGAAAGGAAGCCACACTTAACAGCTGTCTCCTACATGCCCCGCCTCTGCCACTTCTTGTCACTTGGCAACACAGTGATCTAGGCCTATCTCCCCCACCAACTTATGAGCTCCCTGAGGATGGAGACTAGATCTCATTGGTCATAGGATCCAAACTGGTACTCAGGCCCTCCATGAATGAATGAATGAATGAATGAATGAATGAACACCTATGCCTACTGAGCTCATTTCACCTTTCTGCCTTATAACGTGCTATCTTCCTCATCACACTGTAAACACCTAATCCCTCCAACCCAGCCCCACACGTCCCACCTCATCCCTCTGTGTACAGCACACACTCTCTGCTCTTCTGGTCAAGTCCTGCCATATTGGTTTTAGACGACAGATACCCAAGTGGAATATCAAGGTGAAGGGCCCCCATAGGTTTTCTTATACTCTTTTCCCATTGTTTGGGTTGCCATGATGGCAAAACCTTCTCTACTCGGAAACAGTTCTTTAAATGACAAAAGAGTCTTCTGTTACCCTTCAACAACCATTTCCTTTCTCCAAAGAGTGCTTTCGGAACCTCTTTAGAATCTGGTGTACAGGCAGATATGATCTCAACTTTTCTCAACAGCCTGTCGAGAACTGATGCCTATTTGGTGCTCTTCTTCTTTTGATGTAAGAATGTCAGATCTTGGAAAGGATTAAAATACCACAATATTGAGAAGACCTAAGTCTTCAGGGAGATGCTTCTGTCTAAGAAGGATTCTGTAGAGCACAATACGATGGTGAGAACACTGGACAGGAGTCCAGAAGAGCAAGATTTAAAAAACAAAAACAAAACTGTTCTTTCTGCTTTTCTTTCCAAACAGTCCCAATTTTCATGAGATACAATTATGGATAAAAATACAGACATGGTTAAGGATTTGCAGATGGCCGTAACGTAGGTGGGAATGTAAAGAATGGGATACCAGTTGTTACGTCAGTAGAGAGATACTGAATTGAAAGGGGGTTCATACGTGTAGGGACATGGGCTTTATGAACTCTAGGAGCACTGTACGACTTTCCTGTGGGCTTCCAAACTTACACGGCCTGCTCCCACGATAACACTAGGCACCACAAGGTCCATGTGGTTTCCTATGACTCTACAAGTCCCGCTGCTCTGGGTGTTTTCTGCATCACCCAGGGAATTGCTGTGGTCATGCCTCCAAAGAGTGGGTCCCAGTCTCAGTAATACTTGCTGTTTACCTGGGACTTGGTCCTTAAGAGTTTTTGTAAGGTCTCCTCCCTACAAGAATAAGCATGTGAAAGGGGTTATCTGCTGAACTCCAACTCCTCACTTCAGGAAGCGCTGATTAGGGGGTCATCTGGGAAGTCCTGGTATCCATCAGGACCCTCTAGTGTGTCATCATTCAAACATACATCCACTGATGCCACACATATCCACACATATTTAGCGACATCCATCATACGAGGTGCTGGGCAGAGTGTGAGCCAAAGCACACGCTGTCTTGCTGTCACAGAGCTTCAAGCCTAGTGGGAGATAGAGACATAATCTACCCACCTTGGGACCATCACTGATAGGAGCTCAAGTTCAGATACCATGAGCATCTAGAAGGGTGGGAAGCTCGGGGAAGCTTCCCTGATGGTAAAGGCAAGCTGAGGCCTGCAAGAAGGAGAAGAATGACCTATGGGAAGAAGACAAGAGGGCAAAGATAAACACTGCACAGGAAAGGAACAGAAGGTGTAGCAGTCCAACGGTGGGGGGCAGCCTGGACAGGATAAAGGGTTAAAAGAAAATCTGGAGGGAGAGACAGAGAATCAAGAATGAGGTTGCCACATTAGGTTTATCTGTTCTGAGGGCAATGTGAAACCACTGATGGGTTTTTAAAAGAAGGAGAACTGACTGGATTTCCATTCCGATCTTGACTTGCGAGATCCCTGGCAGTAGATATAAAGCCTGGATTTCAGGAGCCAAGGGAGATGAGGAAACCTTCGGATCTTCCAGAAGCAGCTGTAACTTGCTTCTGGAGATGATGGGATCTCCAAAGAGCAAGAGAACAGTCAGAGCAAATGGCAAAGTGTCCTGGGCTGGTGAGTGGAAAGTCCTAACACCAATCGTGCATGTACAGTCTGCATGGAGTGAGGTGACCTGGCCTAGCATCACCGGGGGTGGGCTCTCTCCTCTCTGATCCATATGTCTGAGATCAAGCAGGAGGGCCTGGAGTCCCAACCACGAAACCGGAAGGATGCTTGGGAGATTGGCGGGACATCCAGGCACTCTACAATGGCCCCATGCCCCCACCCCCCAGCTGCTGTGAATGTTGGCTGTCAAGGGCTCACGGCTGCCCCCGTGTCCAGACAGTCACCCTGGTCCACAAGGAAGCCACCTAGCCTGGGAGGTAATCCCACCTTCCCACCTCCTCCCACCCCAGCAGCCTACAGCAAAGACTGACGGTCCGCTAAGCTCAGGCTGCTGCGACAAAACACCAGAGACTAGGTGACTTAAACAACAAGCACTTATTTCTCAGAGTTCTGGAAGCTGGGAAGTCCCATATCAGTTCCCAGTGAGAACCCTCTTCCTGGCTTCTAGACAGCCGTCTTCCTACTGTGCCCCCATATGGTGCAGAGAGAGAAACTCTATTTTTCTTCCTCTTCTTATAAAGCCACTCATCTCACCGGAGAACCTCACCAGTAGGACTTCAGCAACCCCTAATGACCTCCGGAAGGCCCCATCTCCAAACACTATCCCACCGGGTTAGAGCTTCAACATACGAATGCTTGGGGTGGTGGGGAGAGAGAGACCCAGCGCTGTCCACAGCACTGACCGACCCTGCTAGGCCAGTCCCTGCAGGAGGGAGGATCAGGCTGAAGCTTGTCTTCAGGGGGGGCCATTCTCTCGCTTAGCTTTCTTTGCTCTGCCCCGACTCCTCTTCCCCCACAAGCAGCCCCAATAAATCACTTGAATGAAAATCTCCATCTCGGCTCTATTTTTAGAGAACTGCAGTCAGAGCACGAGGTTCTTGGATCGTCAGGAAGGCAACAAGCGCACTCCCAGCACTGACTGCACCGGGCACGGGGAAGGGGCCACAGCGGGCCACTGTGACCTGCCATCGCGAGACCCAAGTGCTCTCCCCCGTGCCGCATGTGACCAAGCAAGTCATCCAGCCTCGCTGAATCTTGGGCTCCTCCTCCATAGGACAGCAACAACACTGCCTCTCCACTGAATGGCCCAGGATCAAAGTGCTTGGAAGACCGCAACTATGAAAACCTTGGTAGGTAATTCATCGACGCTCTCAGAACCCTGACATGCACATATTCTGTCCCTAACGCCAAGGAAGCCCCAACTCGCCTCCTTGTTATGGGTTGAACTGTGTCCCCCAAAGAAGATATAGTCATGTCCCAACCCCAGTACCTGGGAATGGGACCTTATTTGGAAATGAGAGCTTTGTGAATGCGACTAAGTTAAGATGAGGTCATACTAGATTAGAGGAGCTATAACCCAATGACTGGTGTCCTTATAAGAAGACAAAACTTGGACACAGAGACACATAGGGAAGAACGCCATGTGATGATGAAGGCAGAGACCGGGCTCCACAAGCCAAAGAACACCAAAGACTGATGGAAACTACCGGAAGCTGGGAGCAAGGCATGGAATAGACTCTCCCTCAGAGCATTCCAGAGCAAACCAGCTCAGCTGACGCTTTCATGCCAGACTCCTAGCCTCCAGAAGAGTTACAAAGTAAATTCTTGCTGTTTCAAGCTGCCCAGTTTGTGGCATTTCGGTACCGCAGCCTGGGAGATTATACGCCCCCCAGTTCATAGGCACATAGCGGGATTGCCAGAGAATCATCTGCTTGTGATCAAGATATGCCCGAGCAGATCTGTGAGCAAGGGGGAAGACTCTGACCTTGAATTTGAAGAGAGATACTGTGTTGTACCACATCAGAAAAAAAGACTCCCCAAGAAATGCCCGTAAGAGGTAACCTAGCTAAACCACAAAGGAAATAAATAAGGTGTGGGGTGGGGGGCAGAGACCAAGTTAAAAAGTAACCTAGTATATCATACCAGAGAGTCTAACAGACCTAGGTGATAAAGTGTGTAGCTTTCCAAGCCTATTTCCTGATAAGTGGAAAGATAATGCTAAAACGTAGTGCCTGGCTAAGTTGCTCAAAAAATTTAACCAAGATACTGCTCGTAAGTGCTTTGCACAGTGATGGACACATTTTAAAAGATCTCTGGTGTTAGCTATGGCTTTGTTATTGGTTTGTTACTAACGGTGTGAGTTCTTAGAAACCTAACCTCCCTGAGCCTTAGCATTTTCATTCATAAATCGAGCATAACACACATTTCACAAGGTTGTCCTGAGGATGAAAGAGATGACGTGGGCGGCTTTTCGACGGAGCTGTAATTGGCATATGACTGTGAACGTGTTGATTGGGCACATTTATATGTTAAGATTTGATTACTGCCACAGCATCAGCCAACACCTCTATCATATCACTTTATTTATTTATTTATTTATTTATTTATTTATTGGTGGGAACAATGGATGGACTTCAAGGGCATTATACTAAGTAAGGTCCTGTATAGGATGGGTGAGTTCTATTCAATGTGTGCCGCCACCTGCGACAGACCTGAGCCAGTACAGTTCCTAGAGAAGGACACTAGAGGGCAGCAGGGTCTCATTTTTGCCCCACTCCGGCTCAAGGAAGCTAAGAGCACTGGGAGGAAAACCCTCCTTTCTAGAGCCAGTGACTGCCTGCTTCTCCCTGGGGGACCTCCAAACATCCCCATGGGAAGAAGTCAGCCACTTGCCTTCCTTTTGCAGGAAAAAGCAATTTAACAGAATGCACATGTCCGAAGAGCCCACTGGGTATCACAAACCCCAACATGAAACAAGGGTTGTATTTTTTCAGGGATATTGTTGGAGTTTTACGCAGTGTAAGTGAAGCCCCTCACTGCACAGGGCTTAACACATCAGAGATGCGGAACCAATCTGGGGCCTCAAAAGTAGACCAAAGTTTTGCAAAATCAATCCCTTTTGTGATCAGTGTCCTGAGTTACCAAGTTATAAAACCTTGCTTATACTGACTCGTTATGAAGTCTATATAGTTTGTCACAAGCATTTGAGAAGAGAATTCCTCCGACGTTTTAGTCCCCTTCTTGTCTGGTTCAGTGTGGGCTTTACGGTAGCTTTATGGCTGAGTATTTACCAGTCCAGCAAAGCCAGGTTTCTACTTTGCTGGAGCTTCACATGCCAGAGCCACGTAGTTCTAGAATGCTCCATTCCAAGAGCCACACAGGCCCTGCTCCTGTCTTCCCTTAGTCCCCCTGCACCTCTCCCACTGGCTGTATTATCCGTCTTTCTTATTATTACGAGACACTTCAGGAGTGCAAAAAGTATACGGAATCATACAACAAGGACCCACATAGCTGCTGTCAAGTTTAAGAAAAAAATTATTTCAAATAAACAGAAAGCCCCAGAGATGCACAAGGCACCGCCTCCCACCTCCTGCCCAAGTGGTCAAAATCTGGAATTTGGTGTTTGTCACCAAGACTATTCTCCCCACTGGGAAAGTCTGCGGAAGCACCAAGCATTCCTTCTAGGTTTTCTTAACAAAAGAAATAGAACTGCACACTCCACACCCCGAGCAAGAGTAGGAAAGGGAGAGGCAGAGGTGGAGTGGGGCCTTCCTGAGCTCCAGCCTGCGCAGGTGCCTGCAGCGGGGAGAGACTGTCAAGGGACAGGGAGGTTGGGAGGCAGGGTCACGCAGTCCCCTCCCCGCCCCCCAAACCCCGCCCTGCCCATCCCTCCAGCAGTTTCCCCTCCCCCAACACACAGATCGGACCCGCGGAGCCGGCGCCGGATCCCCAGCGCCACCTACCGACGACGATGAGGACTTCCCTCTCGATGTGGGCCTGGATGTAGATGCGGCCGCGGCGCTCCGTATGGTCCGTGCCGCACAGGCTGGGGACGTTCATCACGCAGCGCTTGTGCACGTTCATCATGCAGGCTGCGAGGGCAGAGAGGGGCGCGGCTCAGGCTGGGCCCCTCCGGTCCGGTGTCCTCCGAAAGGCCCTTCCTAGCCCTTCCCACCCCAACCCACCCCCAGGCCCGGACGGACAGAGGAGGTGGGACTTTGTCCGTCCTCCCTGAAGCCTCAGGGTTCAGCCTGAGTCCGCCCCCTGCCTACCCGAATGGCTCTGAAGCCAGCATCGCCACCTTCAATGCCGCTAGATTTGGGGGAGGGGGGAGGCTCATTACTCAGAAACAGACAACCCGCACACCAGCCCGGCCGGGACTTGGGAGAACGTGCTGTGGACCGGGACCCCCAAACCACGAGGAAGCAGCCCGGTCACCAGAGGCCGGGGCTGAGCAAATGTACTTACTGTCACATTTCATCCCCTGGTGGATGAGTCCATACAGCAGTGACCCACAGTGGTCACAAAACGTGGGGCTGGAGTACGTGTGGATCTTAAACTTGTGTTTGCTCCGGGGGTCCTAAGGCCGAGAGAAACAAACAAAAGAGGCCAGTGTCAGCATGGCAAGTCAAGGACTGGAGTGTCCAAGTAACAGACGGCTTGGAGTAGCCCTGGAGAACTCAGCGAGAACTGTAGCCGGCACTCCTCACCCCTGTTAGGACCATCACTGCCGCGTGGCACCCAGATGTGCATTTGGGAAATAGTGCTTGAATGAGCGAATGACTGACAGCAGCTGGCTCCCATGGTAGCCCCAGCTGGTTCCTTGTGCCACCAGTCCTCCACCTGAGAGCCCAACCTCCTGACTCCTGCCTGCAGCAAGGACTCCAGAGACAGCAGCTAAACAGGTCCCCTTGTTCCTATTTTTTCCCCCTTATCCTCTGAGCATGCCCCTGGAGGGCTCGGGAGTGAACTAAAACCCGAGTCTGAGCATAAAACCTCCCTGCTTAAAGGCCATTTTCTAGTACCTCATCCCCTACAGACCAGAGTTCAAAGTCCAATGAATAGTCTGCAAGTTGTGGCAGAGCCTCCTGGTTTTTCCAACAAGACCCATTCTTTCCTTTAATAATAGAACCCTTGAGTTTGAGCAAAGAGGGTGGCCACCCAATTGCAGACTACATTTCCCAGCCTCCCTTGCAGTTTGGTGTAGCCATGTGATGAAGCTCTGGCCAATGGGATGGGTGTGCTTCAGGGTCCTTGCATTTAAAAGAACGCGTCCAAGCCTGGCCCCAAACACCTTGGACCCAAACCTGGAGACCTGTGCTGAAAGGACAGAACTACACTACTAGTCTTGGACTTCATCCCTTTGGGCAGACACCTGAGAGAAAACCTACTTGCTGTCTTATCTCAGTCACTATATCTGGGGGCTCTTTGTGAAAGCAGCTTATCTGGTTCCTAACAAACATGCCCTTCCTAACCTGGCAGTATAGTACAGAGCTTCAAGGTACAGACTTTGGAGCATAATCTGGGTTCTTCTCAGCTGTATGACTTTGGGCAAGTTACTTAATCTCTTTGTGCTTCAGTGTCCTTGTCTTTAAAATGGAAGTGATGGGGGTGCTGGGTGGCTCAATTGGTTCAGCGTCTGCCTTCGGCTCAGGTCATGAACCCAGGGTCCTCAGATCGAGTCCCATGTCAAGCTCCCTGCTCGGTGGGGAGTCTGCTTCTCTCTCTACCCCTCCTCGCTGCTTGTGCTCAAACTCTGTCATGTTCTCTTTCAAACAAATGAATAAAATCTTTAAAAATGATAGTAAAATTAAATAAAGGTAATGGCAATGCTACAGGCTTATTAGCCCACTGGGAATAAATGGATTCATCTGTGTAGAGATCTTAGAACCACCTGGCAGCCCATAAATGGTATAAGCTCTTGCATTATTATTATATCTCCCTTGTAACCTCAGCTATGTCTCCCCAAACACACACTCTGTTCTCAGGACACAGGACTCATTCATGCCCCCCAAACATGCCCCTCTGGCTCTGCATGTTATCTTTCTTACTCAAGAATTGCTCTTCCATCACTGGCCTAACTACAGAGCTCCTTCTTCTCTTTCCCAAAGCCAGCCCAAGGGCTTGTCCTCTTTAGTATACTGGTGAATATCCCCACCTGTCCCAGAGCCAGCCTGAAATTTGCTTTCTCTGTGCAACAATGTGCAGCAGAGGCTGGAGAGCGTGGACCTGGGATTCCCATCCAGGGCTGATCTGACACAACGGTCTTTGCTATATGCTACCCCTTTTCCCTCATTCGTTCAGCTCATCACGTGTTTACTTGAACCTGATGTTCTAGTAACAGACAGAAAATAAACAAGTGAAAATAAATATACTCAATAAGTAGATATTACGTTATGTGCTATTAAAGTGTTGAGTGTTTTTTCCTGAAATGTTCTATATATAAACTGTACTGAATTTTACTGTATGTAAAAAAAAAAAAAAAAAGGTGAATTTTCCCTGCAGGTAAACAATATCTCAATGTAGCCTGGCTAAAAAAAATCTTCCATCATTGAAGGCTTTTGGGGCGCTCACCTTAGAGCTAAGGAGTGCCTCCAACCCTCCTCCAAGGAAATACCTGTTTATGACCGGTGTTGGCCTGTAGGGGGAGTTCAGGGCTGCTCTCACTCCCCACTCTCTTCGAGGTAGGAGAGCAGATCCGGTTGGTCAGATTCCAAGGCAATGATCGGCCCCGCCTCAGTGGGTGGAGCTTGCACACGTGCGTAAAGGCGCACCTGCCATCTTTCTCTTTCTCTCCAGTAGCTCTCTCGCTCCTGGGAGGCTGCTGGCTTCAGATCCCATGGTCCAGCCCTGAAAGTGTTGGGGTGAGTGGCCTGGGTCAGCTCAGCCCCAAACCCTGTGGCAGCTTCTCTTTTTTTCCTTGGCTTTTGTGCTCTCTTCTAGTTCCCTGATACGTGGACCTTGGAGTATAGCCAAGAATTTGTTTTGACTATGGTTTACATTTCCTTAGGCGTACTTAGTATAGAAAAGAGGAGTCTCCAAGGGACTCATGAGCTCCACCTGGAGATTTGGGACAAAATCCCGACTAATAATAAATGGCCTCTTTGCTGGGTTTCCTTTCTTCCACATACACATCTCCTTGGAATATCTCAGGGAGAAGGATTTGAGCATTTCTGACTAGATATTACCAAGAACCTTCTCTGCCCCATCATGTCTCTTCAACAAGAGGAGATGCCAGGTGGCACAAAGAATGGGAAGGTAAGGGGAGCCTGGGTGGCTCAGTGGGTTAAAGCCTCTGCCTTCAGCTCGGGTCATGATCTCAGGGTCCTGGGATTGAGCCCCACATCAGGCTCTCTGCTCAGCTGGGAGCCTGCTTCCCTTCCTCTCTCTCTGCCCGCCTCTTTGCCTACTTGTGATCCCTGTCAAATAAATAAATAATCTTTTAAAAAAGAAAAAAATGGGAAGGTAAATGAAACATTTCCTGAGAGCTCCCCTTTGTATGCTGGGTGTCTCTTGGGCACTTTCTCCGGTCCTCATGATATTTCATTTGGAAGGTGTTATTCGTTCCCATCTTAGTGACAGTGAAATGAGCCCAGACTAGAGAGACAGAGATTTTCCCCCAGGTCACCCAGCTGGCCCACTGCTGAGCTGGGATTCACAGCCGGCTCTGCCTGGCTCTGAATCTGGGACACACCAAGCCTCTCTCCCTTCTCTTCTCCCTCCCCAACTTCATTAATGTCCTTCTGTTCCAGTCCAGCTGCAGTGGCACTTCCTTTCTTCCTTCACTCATTCACCCAGCAAATGTTTACTGAGAGCCAGGGTCTTTCTAGGCATGGGGGATACGAGTGTGAGCAAGGAGCCAGAATGCTTGCTCTCACTGAATTCACATTCTAATGGCAGAGAGAAACAAAGGAACCCCACCAATATCCTGTCCTCCCAGATCTTCTACATCATCGCATTTAAACCACTGGATTGTGATTGCATGTGTTAATTTCATCTCTCTGATGCTCAGTTACAAGCAACATAAGGGAATTTTGCTCCGGGCATATACTGTACTTGGCATATAGAAAGTGCTCAATAAATGAGCGACAGTTAGTATTTATTAAGCATTTACTCACATAGGAACTATCTTTCAGGGATTTACCAGGCAGGCATTAACTCATTTCATCCTTATAACATCCCTAGGAAGTATGTACTTTCCTACACCCATTTCACAGATGAGGACCGAGGGGTGCAGGGACTTGCCCCCAGCTCCCCAGCCTCAGCAAGCCCAGCAGTTCGCATAGTGGCTGGCACACATGGAGAGGTTTGAGTTGCGGTGGCAGCTGGGGGCTGTTGTCATTGCTGCTGACCACTGAAAGCCCCTGAGCCATGCATGTGCTGTTCTAGAAAATGACTTGGGAGAGCCCTGTGCAAGGCAGATTAGAGCCAGACAGGAGAAAGGAAGGCCAACTGAGCACGTTGGAGGGGAAAATTTGCTTCTGGTTTATTTAGAAGCTGTTGCAGATCCCTCCAACTTTGCCCCCCCTGCCCCTGCCCAGGCTTTTAGGAGGGTTCAAGTTGTACCAGCCCCCCCCTCCCGCCCCAAAACACACACACCCATCCCTCAGACCCCCCAGACCAATCAGGTCATCCTCTGTTCACTTCTGCCCTCCTCCCTCCTGCTACCCGGGAGCCACAGTCCCACAGCAGGGGGCCCCATGACTCCAGGATCCTCAAGGAGAATCTTAAAGGGCTCATGCCCAGTGCCGCCTATGAGATGGGTGGGTTTGTGCTTCGAGACGGCCCACTCTCCCAGACACAGATGACTGCTGGAGAGGTAGGCGCTTGGCTCAAATGACTCACATGTTTAGTGAATGGGACACCAGCAGTCAGGAACACAGGCAGCTCCAGGGCTGATGTGGCCCTTTTTTACAGTGGGCTCCAAGGAACACAGAGGAACAAAGACAACAGGCCACATGCCCCGAGGGATGGAGCTCCTGGTTCCAGTCACTCCGGGGCTTGGCATCCTGTCCTCCAATTCCATCGACTCTTCCTGTGCCCTTTGTGTCCCCTGTGTTCTTGGTGCTTATGCCCATCCAAATAGGCATCGTTACCTGCACCCGGGGATGGGAGTCAAGATATTTCTAATCACTTTGGCTCAGGTATAGCTCACTGACCAATGAGAAGGAACAGCAGGTTTACCTCTGCTGGGAGTTAACTCTATGGTTGCTAGATCATGGCGGGGGCGGGGGGGGGGGCTGGCAAGGTAAGAAGTGGGTGAGTGGTGGAAAGAGGAGGTTCAAAGGGCCTGGGGCTATTTATCAATCAGCCTTTCAATATTTCCAGTACTTCAGTATTACCAGAACTGATACAGCAGTGTTGGTACATCCAGGTTAAATATCAGCCTGACCTTTAACCAAAAGACATCCCCTTCCCAGCCTTGGAGGCTGTGGCCACTGACCAGCTCTGGGATGAGCCTGGGGATCCATGCAGCTTCTGAGTCAGAACCTTCCCCCCATCCCAGGCCACACAGACTGGATCTCCTCCAGTCCATCTATCGCCCATCCCCAATCCCTGGCCTGGGTCCTCCTTGATGCTCAGAGGTTACAATCTGGAGCCCGGGGGCCATTATCAACTTTGCAAACATGCTATATTTGCTCCATATGGTGCTTCTTAAAAGTTCAAGTTAATTCACTACATTTAAAAAATCACGGAATGTCAGATAAAAATGTATACTTCTGGCTCCTTTGAAAAATCACAAGTTACAGCAACACTGGACACACGTCCCTGTGGGCTGAGCAGTGGTCACCCCCTGCAGATAGGGACAAGACTTCCAGTTCTCTGCAGTCCCTGCCACTCCCTACTGTCTCACACCATGCTTCCTTTTCCCCTCCCCACCGGGTTCCTGTAGGAATATGGGTTTATGACTCCACTCAGAACCCCCCACCCTCTCTCCCTCTAGTCCACCAGCTGAGAACTTACACATGAACACAGCCCCTAACCTCCTGAATGAGTTCATTTGGCTCAGGGTCAAATGCATTCAGAAATAGGTTTGAAGCTACAGTATCCCCACCCCAGGATCAGCCCTTGATTTCCAGAGTCCCCAGGTCATCTCTTCCACCCTGGGAATCAGTCTTCCACAAGATCCTGGCATGATTCCTCTCCCCGCTGGTCCTCACAGTCAAGGTTCCATCATGCCTTCTGCTAGGTGAGCCTGGATTTCTAAGTTTCCTTCCACTTTGGACCCTGCTCCCACAGATTGCTCAATCACAAGAACAAAATCATAATGAACTATCAGACTGTGATTGCCACTTCGAATCGAACATGGACTGTCTCCCAAGCATTGCGCTAAGTGTCCTGTATCACATCATTGAGTCTCTGCCATGGCCAAGGGGGGAAGAGTTATTGGTATTCTTGATGAGTATTCCAGATTCACCTGGTATTCCAGATGAGCCAACTGAGGCTTAGAGAGGTAATGTATTCAAGGTCTCAACGCAAGAAAATGGGAGAGCCAGGATTGAAATCCAAGTCTGCCAGGCAGTTGCGTGGGGACTCCGGCGTGTCACCTGGCTGCCTGCCTGCTCATCAGCCTCCCCAGAGGGTCTCCCACCTGATGGGGGCATGGGGGTCTACAGACGATGGCAACCTTCATCTCCGACAAGCACAGCACCATCTAGGAACGGGCTGCTGGGGGATCTCTACCGCCACCCCCAAGCCAGAGTCTCCACCACGAATACCCAACCTCCAGGCCCAAAGGATGGGCAGATCCCTGCGCAGCATCACTGCCTTGTCACCACCTGACTCCAGGCGCAAACAGCTAAGGAGGAAGGAAGCACAGATCAGAAACCAAAAGGAAGAAAAAATATCTTTAAACATCTAAGTCACAGCCTAAAATAGCCTTTCTCGGTCTGAATGGGCTGTGTGACTTTGTTCACAGGTGGGCTGAAATTTGGCTGCGCTGAGGCAAAGCTGCAGGAAATCGGGAAGCTGGATTGAAGCACGGAGGCTGAAAAAACACACACCAACATCAGTCAGAGGAGGAATAAAAGCAACCTGGAAATGTGGACTGTATCATCCCTGGAATTTACAGGCCACAAAAGCCCCTGAAGGCACATTTCCCAGGAGGCAGAAGGGCCAGGTGAAACTGAAGATCCCAGTTGGAAACACCGACAGAACGCAGGGAAGTTACAAACAGGGGCTCTGGAGTTGACTGTGTGACCTCAGGCAACTGCCTTAACCTCTCTGAGTCTCTGGTGCCGTGTGCATTTCATGGCCTGGCTTCATGGATTGGCTGCCAGCACAAGGCCCCCCACACAAGAAGTACAAGGTCTTTATTTCATTTTTTTTTAAGATTTTATTTATTTATTTGACAGAGAAGGAGATCACAAGTAGGCAGAGAGGCAGGCAGAGAGAGAGAGGAGGAAGCAGGCTCCCTGCCGAGCAGAGAGCCCGATGCGGGGCTCGATCCCAGGACCTTGAGACCATGACCTGAGCTGAAGGCAGAGGCTTAACCCACTGAGCCACCCAGGCACCCCAAGGTCTTTATTTCATTATTCCGATGAGAACAAGTCATCACAGTGACACCCCCCAAACTTCGGTCTTGAGCTGTCATAATTCTGCATGTCCACATACTACCTATAATGTGTATGTGCCATTTTTCTTCAACTCAGCGTGCCCTTTACATAAATAAAACTATTTTTAAATGAAACCCTGTAAGAGTGTGAACTCGTGGGATCAATGTGCAAATTATGTTTTTTTTTTTTCTAATACACCTTAAGGGGAAAGAGCCAACTCCTAAAATAAAATTTTAAGACGTGCCTCCCCAGTCGTCTCCGTTGAGAAGCTGGGGAGACACAGATACACATCTCCCTGGTGGGCCGGCCAATCGCTACTTGGCACGATCTGTGAAAAGTACAAATGTTTCTTCCCCGGTGACCCACTTGTCCCACTCTGGTAATTTATCCTGGAGATCAACCTGCATACATAGGAAATAAAATACACATACAGGTTGCCCACTGTGGCACTATTTATAACAGCAAAATATTTTAAATTAACCAAGTACGTAGGTAGGGAGCTGCTTAAATAAATCATAATATAGCTACGCGGTGGCATACTGCTCAGGTAGGTATACGGAAGAACAAGTCTTCTGCACTAATATGGAGAAACCTTAAGGGCATATTTTTAAGTCAAACTGAAAACAACAACAACAACCAAGGTGCAGAAGCGTCTATAGTGCATGCTCCCTTTTGTGCGAGAAGGTGACTCAGGGTTAGAAAGTAACTATATTCTACAGTATCCATACCCAAGTAGAGGAACTCTGGAAGGATACACTGTAAGAGAAGTTAATAGAAATGTTTATGGATGGAGGCAGGAGGAAACAAAATGAATAGAGAGCAGGACTTCTCTGCACAGATCTTTGCACAGTTCTGATGGAAAGTAGAATATTTAAGGGTTTCTCCACCAGGGGAAAAAAAATCTCACAGCAGGTACCACCACGTGCCTGGTAATACGATGGCCGGATGGCCCGGGGCATATCCCAAAGGGTAAACAAAATACCAAAGCTTCCCAAGAGACAAAGAAGCAGGGAAGTCTGGATGGAGGTTTGGGGAACGTGAAACGAGGATCACGGTCACGTGAGAAGCTGTAATTACACACGTGGGCCCCGCGGTTGAAAGGGCTCGGGGGCTGTAATTTCGTGAAGATCTCTGATATTGGGGGCGCCTGGGTGGCTCTGCCTTCGGCTCAGGTCATGATCCCAGGGTCCGGGGATCCAGCCCGGCGGCATCCGGGCTCTCTGCTCAGCAGGGAGCCTGATTCCCCCTCTCTCTCTGCCTGCCTCTCTACTTGTGATCTCTGTCAAATAAATAAAATCGAAAAAAAAATTTCTGATATCGTTCCTGGAGAAGGAAGTCAATGGAGCTGATAACGCTGTGCAAAGGTTAGAGCTGGGTGAGTTGGACAAGACACGCCTTCTTCCAGGCTCCGCCCCTTTGCAAATAAGTAATTGATTGGAAGGCCGTGCTTCTGTTGTGTGAACTTGGGGAGAATTTTAAATAGGATTTCCTGCATTAAGAGGGGCACTGGAGTCCATGTCAATATTAGGGGTTAATTAACAGCCACCTTCAAACCTAACGCCCAGGCTCTGGAAGTGATTAGATTTTTGATGCTGGGGCCAGTTCTTTAACCCTTTTAAGTGTTCGCTCACCTTTTGTCTGAAAATGGGATAATAATATCTAATTCCTAAGTTGATGGGAGTTCAGTGAATGAATGTATGGAAACTGCCTAGTAGTCCCTGGTGGAAATAAACATTTAATACATGCTCACCGTTACCATTCATTCTGTCCATACCCTTTGTCTGTATTTAAATTCAAGCTTCTTTCTAAATGATTCGCAAGGCATTTCCTATATAATGATTAAGCATATGAATCATTCACCTAAGATGTTGGCAATAAATATTTTCCCAGTTCTTCATTTGCCTTTTAATTTTGTTGTTCTTTTTTCAACATATAATAAGGCAAGTATGTGTGTGTGTGTATTTAAAGTGCCAATTTTTCCATTTTCTTTTACAGTCTGTGTCTCTGCTGTTATATTTAGAAAGTCCTTCCCAGTATTTTCTTCAACATCTTACAGTTTCACTTTCTGCGCTGAAATCCGTACTTCCCTTGGAATTCATCTTAGCGGGAGCTCTGAGGAAAGACCTTCATTTTTTTTAATGTGTAGTTGTAACAACAGACGTATGGGATGTATCTTCTCCCTGCTGACTTGAAATGCCTTTTATCATATCATCTCATTGATCCTTTGTTCATTTTTAAATTTTCTCTTATGATCCACTGATTTCTCTCTAGCCCCGCCTCGGTTCCCTGTTACTTTATTATACGTCAGAGTTTTATATCTGAGCATCTGAAAACATGCACTTTATACCCACCCACCCCTACTGCCAGCATTACTGTCCACTTTGAAAATGTTCGTGGTGATTCTCACCCACAATTGATTTCCAGCTTGTACTGGAAAGGCCAATCTTGGCCAACCCTACTTATTGTCCTTCCAGAAAATCGCCTACCTACACCATCAGCCCAGTGGACAGGAAAGCATCTGACCTCAGACTTCCAGCCAATGCTGAGTGAACCAAGGTCTGGTCAGTGGCGTGCAGTTTATGAAGGAAGAACCAGGCCAATCAGAAATTGAAGAAGGAGGAACAGTGCAGTGTTGGGAGCTGGAGCTGAGCAAAGGGAGTGGGTGGGCCAGGTGGATGATGTCAATTCAGGGTTAGCAGGGGATGGATGAGCCGGCGGGGAGGGGGGGGTGAATTTACAAGTAATTTGAGTCCTTTACGTCCTTCCAGAAAACTTGCTTTTTCTAAACTTTTCTTCATTGCCATTAATGTTAAGCTGGTCTTCTTTTCCATGGTTTACATGTTATTTCAACAAATCTCAATTCATTAGCTACGTCAGTGGTTCCTAACCTGATGAGGCCATTCTCCGCAGCAAGCAAGCACGTGAATCTCTCGCAGGGATGCATTTCCAGGCCTCCGGGTGAGACTCACAGCAGTGGGAAGCCACGATTTTCTGTGGGCTGTTGCATCGCTTAGATTTCCACAGAACCTCAGTGGGCAGCTCAGAACTAGCGATACTGGCCCAGCTCTCCTAGGGGCAGCCATGGGCTGGACGTGAGTCCCAGCCATGCCCTTCAAGTGGGGCATAGAGTCTGCGAGTCCTCACAGTCCTCACTCACTACTCGCTGGCCCCAGCAGGCACTCCTGCTGGATCCCAACGCCGACTGGGACAACAGCGGGAGACCATATGAAACAGGTGCACACATGCACTGAGGTTCAGAGAGAAACAGAGACCCACCCTCGGGTAGAAGAGGGTGGCCTCATTCTCATGGAAAACAGGAGTCACCTTCCTTCTTCTGGAAGGCTATGTGCACTTACAAGCCAACTCCAACCCTAAGTGGCTTCAATACCTCAACCGTGCAATGGACAGGCTGGGCTCCAACTTGGTACCTGAATCAGCGGAGCATGAGAAGCCCCACCCCTTCCATCCTCCACGAAGAGGAGGTTTCACAGGTATTTAAAGGGTGAGGCTCCTGGTAGGGTTGCCTGGATTCAAAAGCCAGCTCCCCCTGTCTGTGTCCTTGGCCATATTGCTTAAAGGCTCCATATTTCATGTTAACTCGGGATAACGGTGATATTTATTTTCCGGGGATGGTCATGAGGTGTAAGTTCCCTAAAACCTTTAAAAGAGTTGTGTGACACACAGCAGGCACTCAGTAAATAATACCAGCTGTTATTATTAATTATTCATTATTGCTGGCCAGGGCATCCCTATGTCGACTGAGTTGTAACTTGTCCCAATAAACCCCATAGACATTCCCACCTCTTGAACTTCGATCTGGGTTTCCTATGCTGATTTCTTCTACCAAAACAAGAACCCATTCATTTATTTATCTGTTTATTCATCAGATATTGGTAGAGTGTATCAGGTGCTTGAGAAGCAGAATCGGACATAGGGTCTGCAGTCATGGGCTCCCAGCCTCACTCAGAGGAAACGAGAAAGAACGACCAAAAAATGTACATTTCAGACGACAGCAGAGAAACTCTCGTTGCTTCCAGAGTTTCAGTGAGGGGCTCACAGCCGGGCAGACAGGTCTGGGCGACTTCCCTGAGAAGTGAAGTGTGAGCTAGGATCTGAAACCTGGAGAGAAGGCACCTGGCTGGGACTCTGCCCCGGCCCCAGGGGGCGCCAACCTACTGCATGAGGTCCTGCTTCAATCCCGGTAGGCACCTGGTGACACCGCCCCACAGCCACCTGCCTGACTTCAAGCTCTGCCTCAGCCTCCATTCCCTGTCCCCAGCTCAGACACCTCAGCCAGGAGACCCCAGCTCTGGGGAAGGAATTTAGTAGAGAACCTATGAGTCAGACTCCAAAGCTAGAGAGCCTGAATTCAATCCCAGCTCTGTTACTTGTCAGCCTTGAGCAAGTTACTTACGCTATGTGAGCCTTGATCTTCCCACCGGTAGAATGGAGCCAAGAGCTTCATGCGGGAAGACACTACATCAGACTCGTATACCCTGCACGGCAAGGCTGCCTGGCATCGAATCCCAACACAACAAGTTCCCCGCTGTGTGGCTTTGGGCAGGTTACCTAACCTCTCTGTGCTGCAGTGTCCTCACCTTGAAAGTGGGAATAATGACAATAGCTCTGCATGTTCACGAAAAGTTAAGGAGTTAACATTTGTAAGAGACTGCTCAGTGAATACTATGTGTCTGTTGAATAGAATAAGGAATGTTCCCGGCCTTCTAGGTCTGTGAGGATTAATGAAGTCATGATTATGTGTTGTGCTGTAGCACAGTGTCATGAAACCATAAACGTTAACTTAAAATGAAAACTCCATCTGTGACCTTGGGCAAGTCACCCCAGGCTCTGGTCTCAGTTCCCCCTTCAGAAAACAGTGGGGCTAATAGGGCATTCCCCAGGGGGCCTTCAAGTTCTGACAACCTCACGGTCCAGGCCCTTCAGAGTCTGCCCACCTCTTCCTGGGGAGGTCGCCATGTGATTTCATTTTTCTGAGCGGACAGCCGTCTTTCAGGAACCAGCCACATGGCCACAGGTCGCAGCCCGGCAGTATGTAAATCCTCCATCACCCACAGCACACGCACACACTACCTTGCCCCTCACTGCCTACCTCCCTCACTGGTGTCATCAGTCCACAGAGGGAGAAGGAGCCCCTCTCCCTGCTGAGTGAGGGTCACCCAAAAGCAAGACCAGGACACAGGGGTCACTCAACTTGCAAAGACACTGTCGGTTTGATTTCTGAATGTGGAGCGTGGTGCCCAGTTTCCTGACAGCTCCCTCTGCCCCAGGAGCCCTCAGTGTACCCAAGCCTGCATTCCAGAGGAGCAGAAAGAACCTTCATGGAGAAGGACGTGAGGGAGGCTGTTGAAGCCAATGCCTGCCGAGCCACCATCAGCACCCGGGACTCTGGGCCCCACCAGACCCTAGAGATTCTTACCCTAATGATCCTAATCACCAGAAATGAAGATCCTAAACCATTAGGCCCACAGAGACTGGAAGCCTAACTGACGAAGCTGAGTTCTAGACATGCTGGTCCACTATTCTTGACCAAGAACATCACTGGGACGCCACTGTACGCCACAGTTATGGAAGCCACGATGTGCCCACCATGTGCCCACACGTGATCCTGTGCAGTGATCAAACAGCAGATACCGCCCCCCCAACAGGGAGTCATAGATTCCAGTGGGGGAATAATAATTACAGCTACGGGGGGTTGGGGCACCAACCACCCAAGCAGTTGAAAATACGTATTGGAAATCTGACTCTCCCAACAGTCGGTTAGGCTACAAATAGCCTGCTGACCAAAGCCTTATGCATAACATCCAGAGTTGATTAACCTGTATTCTGCATGTTAAATGTATCATACATTATATTCTTATAATAAAGTAAGCCAGAGAAAAGAAGATATTACAAAAACAAATCACAAGGAAGAGAAACTACATTTATGGTACTGAACCGCAAACAATCATGCGTTAAGTGTTCTGCCGTCCCATATTGTTCAAGGCCCAAAGTTATTAGTATGAGAGGGACAGCTAACGTATGCCAGGCACTGTCCTAAGAACTGTACATATAATTAACACACCTGACCCTCACTGATCAAGTGAAATAGGTCTATTATTATCCCCATTTCACTGAGGAGGAAACTGAGGCACAGAGACATAAAGTCACTGGCCCAAGGTCACACAGCTAGTGATTTGGATGCCGAATCTGGGCTCTTTGTCACCACCATGTAAGTAAATGTAAAGTCACCCTGTGATTGGGACAGCAAGGAGAGGTATGTGGTGCTCTAAGAGTTAAAACTGGGGGGTGGGGGGGTGCCTGGGTGGCTCAGTGGGTTAAGCCTCTGCCTTCAGCTCAGGTCATAATCTCAGGGTCCTGGGATCGAGCCCTGTCGGGCTCTCTGCTCAGCGGGGAGCCTGCTTCCCCCCCCCCCACCTCACCCCCGCCTGCCTCTCTGCCTACTTGTGAACTCTGTCAAATAAATAAATCTTAAAAAAAAAAACAACTAGGGGGAACTCAACCTGGTCAGGGAAGTCAGGGAGGGCTTCCCTGAGGAAGTGATGCTTGAGCTGTGGTCTGGAAGATGAGTTTCTTTTTTTTTTTTTTTTTTAAGATTTTATTTATTTGACAGAGAGATCACAAGTAGGCAGACAGGCAGGCAGAGAGAGAGGAGGAAGCAGGCTCCCCGCCTAGCAGAGAGCCGGATGTGGGACTTGATCCCAGGACCCTGAGATCATGACCTGAGCCGAAAGCAGAGGCCCAACCTACTGAGCCACCCAGGCGCCCT